>JAPKLW010002553.1:0-79281 GCA_026898455.1 Plectranthus barbatus
ACACTCATTGGATATTCAGATTCAGACTTCGCTGGATGCCGTATTGACCGAAAGAGTACCAGTGGTACGTGTCAGTTTCTAGGACACAAGCTAATCAGTTGGTTTAGCAAGAAGCAGCACTCAGTTGCTACATCTACCACTGAGGCTGAATATGTTGCCGCTGCCAGTTGCTGTGCTCAAATAATTTGGATCAAGCAACAACTGGAGGATTATGAAGTGGACACTGGCTGTGTTCCAATCTATTGCGACAACAACAGTGCTATGTGCATCACGAAGAATCCGGTTCATCACTCCAGAACCAAGCACATAGATATTCGACATCACTTCATTCGTGATCATGTCGAGAAGAAGGATGTCAGCGTGGACTATATCAGAACTGAAGATCAACTGGCTGACATCTTCACCAAGCCACTGCCAGAAGCAAGATTCAAGGAGTTGTGCATCAAACTCGGTCTTATGGAGATTGATGTGAGCCCCAATGATGAGGAAGAATGAGTCCCAGCTCTCATTCTGTTCTTGATCTTCTGGAGGACGCTGATTACGACTAAGTCCAAGCTCTTAGTTGTTTTTATTTCGGTGGTATCTCTATCTCAAGTGGTGTCTACTGGCGGAATCTTGCCAGCATAGGCCATCAGTTGAAGCGAAATTGGGTCCCAGCTCCCAATTCCAAGAGAGGAGAAGATTATGCAGAATAAAATTGAGTCCAAGCGCTCAATTTTCCATCTTTCCAGTTGGCAGCTGATAACTGATGGAAGTTTGCCAGCAGCCAGTACTATCAGCAAGTGGTATCAGTTGCTAACTGATGAAGTGGCCAACCAGTTAGGGGGAAGTATGAAACTGGTATATGCAACTGATGACCAGTCATACCAGCTGTCTCAGAAAAGGCGGGATTGTTCAAATCCAAGTAGCGTGTACAGCCCTCAGAATTTAATGCGGCATTTAATGCCACATTTAATGCGCACAGCGTCTGCGCAGTCCGACGTTTGGTTGCCACCAATCGCTGAGCGCCACGTCAGCTACACGACGTAGCCCACGTCAGCACGTCCGCGCACGTCGCACAGGAAACCGGGCCTGCTGATGACCGTCGATTCCCGCTTGCTGAGCGTCAATCTTGATCGTCTGATCCTGCATGGACTTGGGTATAAATACCCGATGCCTTTCGACGGAAAAACCTTTTACGATCATTCGATTTCAGAAGCCCTACTCTCTCAAGCTTTCCTTAAGATTTCTTCTGAAATTATGGCTTCATCTTCCCGACAAACAGATGACAACACACCATCTACATCTTCTTCGTCTGGTTCACCAGACTTACCAATCGCAGAAGCCCACATGCCGACTTACACTGGCATCACGCAGATGGACGATGTTGACTACACTCTTCCATTCGCCCGCCTGGTTCAGTTGAACAAACCAGTGACCAGGGCTCAACTCTCAAACGCGCAAATCAGGGCGGCGCAAGTTCAGAAAGAAAAAATTCTGAACGAGAAGCTGGCGCGCAAGAATTATGGAGCAGAGTTGATCGAGATGATCGACCGGGAAGGCCTTCGACAATATCTGACGGCAAGGCCCGAGACCTTCCATCCGCATATGGTGGCGGAGTTCTATGCACGGGCCGTGATTGCTGACGGAAGGAAGTCTTTCACCACTTCCGTCTTCGGCCATCTGATCACTGTCAGCGCCGAATACCTCGCCGACTTGTTCGGATTGAGGAACGAGGGCATGGAGATAGCCACCTACTTCCACAACGATGTAGAGGAGTTCAGGAGGCGGTGGACTCAGTGGAAGAGGGAGGGGGTGACGAGTTTTCGCACTGGAATGCGGAAGTCGGAGATGGACGACTGGTGGCAGATGGTGTGCGACATCGTCGTCAGGATGCTGCAGTGCGAAGTTGGCTCATATGCTGAGTTGAGCCTGCGCAAATTCTCCGTGATGTGCGCGCTGGTGGATGGAGTGGAAGGGAACTGGGCCGAGTTCTTTTTCGGCAGACTGCTGGAGAATGTTGATCGCAACATCAACATCCCAATTGATGGGACGTTCACTCACTCCGTATCCTTTGGGCTGCGGATCAGCCATATTTTGGAGATGGAGATTGGAGATGGAGTGGACCAGGGGGAGCAACTGGTGAGTTCGGATTTCATTCCGCCCACCAAGGAGCAGGCAAAGCTGCCCCGCCCTGACTACCATAAGCCGCGGAGGCTGAGGGGAAAGACAGCAGTCGACCCAGCCACGGTCGTTTCGGAGGAAGAAGAGGAGGATGAGGGGGAACAGGTGCCAGTCATGGCACAGCCGCTGACGGAGGAGGCAAGGGCAGAGTTGAAAAGGAAGATGGAGACCGAGTCTCTCTTTACCCAACTGGAGGAGGCAGAAGTGGAGGCTTCTGGCAGTCGCCCTCAACCAGTTATGAAGGCGCCAGTCACCAAGAAGCCCTCCCGCAAGAAGCCTAAGACTTCCCAGCACCAGCAGCCACCATCAGCTGTGGCTTACAATCCAGAGTCTGGGAAGATCTCCATCCCAGTCAAGAAGTCCGTTCTGGGGCTGACTGAGGAGGAGACGCTGGAGAAGATGACTCGCAAGCGCAAGCGAGTCATTACCAAGGCGCAGAAGGCTGAGAAGCACGCCAAGAAGGCAAGGAGTGCTTCCTTGGTGAGGAAGAAGCAGGCCAAGTCAAGGCTCCGGGCTCTGCTGGCGAAGCAGAAGAGAGAGGCGGAGCTGGCGGCCAGGGATGAGCGCTTTGCTCAGATCAAGGCTGAGACTGAGGCCAGGCGCCAGGTGGAAATTCAGGAGCAACTGAGGCTGGCGACCAGGGGCAAAGGACAGGCGTTCGAATCCACAAGTACAAGGCCACCAGCACCAGCACTAGGCGAAATCTTATCTGAAGAAACTTTTGAACGCCTGCTGGTGATGGGCGCTGACAAGGATGTGCTATCCCTTGTGGATGAGTACCAGCCGGAGGAGGAAACCGCTGATGTCCCTCCACCCGTGCAAGGGGGTGGTGGAGGTGACGACGTCCCACTGGCCGCGCAAGGGGGTGCCAGTGGAGGAGAAGAAGAGCGGGCGACCACCCCGGTACAACTGGCGAGCTCCTCGGATGTCAGTTCTGAATCCGAGGATGAGGAGGAACCAAGGGCTGAGAAGCCAGAGAAGGAGCCAGCGGTGGAGTTGGTGCATCACTCAATGGTGCAGAGGATGGAGCCAAGGGATCTGTTCCCAGACTTTGATGCTAAGGCTCAAGTTTCTGCCAGTCGCCCCCGATCCACAGATGCCTCGACATCAACTTCTGGGCGACCAGCAGCATCCTCAACATCACCAGTTAGGCGTGCACGTTCTGAAAGGCGTCCTTACATGCTCTGCATTCAAGAGCATCAACTGGTTGATGAGGATACTTTCCAGGCACGATTGACAGGAGTGCACCGGTGGGAGCAGCGCGGGGAGATGGCATTTCATAATTCAAGAGTGCCAGAGCCATCTGCATACAACATCATACCTCTCAGCGGACTCCCTCACCAGTCGGTATATGCCTCCAGAATCACTGCCTGGTGCCTGCCTCTGCAGCCGGTGGAATATTACAACTTCACTCTCTATGAGTATGCTGAGAACATCGCGGTGGAGGTGGAAAATGCCGTCAATGACGAGATTATATCCAGCTACCGTAGGCTCTGGAGGGTGGATCCGGAACTTTGTCTGGAGTTCCGGAGATGGCGGATTTTTGACAGATGCCAGCGCCTGCTGACTGTGGAGAAGCGGGCGGTTCTCTATGCCAGGCTGGGTCTTGGCTACTGGAGAGCGGAGGAGGAGTGGGCCAATGCTTTCATGGGCACCGATCCTGAATGCCACCAGCAGCTGTCTACAAGGAGGATCCAGCGCCGCTTGCTGAAGATTGCAGAGTATAGGCGGCTGACTGGAAGCTCCGGCCTCCCGCCACGGCAAAAGGTCAAGTTACCTTTTCTCCAGTTCCGAGTCAGCAGTCGGGGGTACCAGCTGACGTACGCGCTCCGACGCCTCAGAGTGCTGGTTACCCTCCCAAGGATCCCTCCCTATCATGCTATTCTGTTCGATATGGCTGCCTGCGCCTTGCTGGTAGACCATATTGTGGAGGAGGATCCTTCTCGTGGCTTGTGGCTGACCCTTGCCGTCCCTCCTATTCCTATTGTCTCGGGCGATCTCGTCCCTGATTCTATGGACTGGCAAGTGGTGGAATTCACTGAACAAGTCCAGCCAGCTCCAGCCACAGTGCTAATGGTGGAATCAGCTGCGGAGCCAGCTGAGGAAGTACAAGTAGAGGCACCAGCAGCTGCTGCAGTGCCAGCGGAGGAGCCAGCCCCGATGGAGATATCAGCTGCATCTGAACTAGCAGCGGCTCCTTCCGCAACTGATGTGCCTTCCTCTTCCCTTGCAGTTTCAGCACAGCCTATCTCCGAGGTCCATCCGCCTGCGCAACTGCTTGATCTCATTGATGCCAGGATGGACCAGCGCTTTTCCTCCTACCGAGCAGAGATGGCGCAACAAATGGAGACCTTCACCTCTGGGGTAAACTCCTTTTTGGTGCGGATCCAAGAGGGGGAAGATGCGCGAGCACGTGCCGAGGCTGAGAGGTTCCGTCTTGCTGAAGAGGAGAGGAGGATAGCTGCTGAGGAAAGGGAGAAGAGCAGACAAGACATGGCGGCTCTTACTGAGATCTTGAGGAACCTAGCTAATCGAAATCAATCTCCTGGATCTTCTTCTCAGCCATAGGTCCTGTGCTCTTCATTTTTTTTGTAAGTAATTTTGTACCAGTCTAGACTAGTCAGTTGTCCTTCCTGTACTTGTAATTTCACATCATTAATGGATTGATTACTGACGGGTTGACGACAATTTCTCATTGTCCAACTAATGTCTACTGATTTTTACTTACCAGCTGAACTTACACATTTTGTGTAATCAGCACCAGCACTCCATTTGATCTTTTAATTCTAACCTGGCTCAGATTCTTACTTCATAATTTAATCGAGCAATATCTCTCCCAGTTTGAGGGGGAAGATCCTTAGGTTAGAGCTGATGCGAGGAAGTAATTTCATGGGTTTAGATCTGATAGGTTTATTTGTAAAAACCCTGAAAAATTCTGTAACTTTCCTCATCAGCTGAGTGCTCGCTGGTTAGGCTTTGATCGCACCAAAAAGGGGGAAATTGTTGGGAAAATTATCTAAGTTTCCCTTCCCCAGTTGATAGCTTAGATCTTTGATTTGGTGTTTAAGTGTTTTGGTGGATCAAATCCTAAGTCCAACCAGCGTCAGTTTGTCTCTAGAATAGCTCTAGTCTCAAATGTAAAGTCCTGTTTAGGTCTTTTGAGTTGTAAGTCGTAGCTGATCAAGACTCATGCTGGCTACTGTTCACCAGCATGAGATGTGCTTACCAGAGGAGAGAAATCTCACCAGCAGACGACTGACAGACCCATGCTGACACTGTTCATCAGCATGGAGTAGAGCTATTGACTGGTTACTGTTCACCAGTTGGGAAGATTTCACCAGCAGGAGGCTGACAAATCCTTCCAGCAGAATACGTGTTCTGGCTGACACTATTCACCAGCGGTGAAGCCACCAGTCATGGGAGATTCCAAGAGTTAACATCCAGACAAATTGGTAGACTAAGATTGTGCAAGCGCTAAGTCACCAGCAGAGACTGCCAGCACAAGATCACCAGTATGTTCTACCAGTCGGATGTTACCAGCAGAATTCAAGATTCGTTCTCCCAGAGTCTTAGAGACAAAAAGAAGATTCGTCCGAGGAATATACTGACAAAGTAAGACTTTAAGGAAGGATATCCTTAAAGTCTATCAGTTCAAGACACCAGTTGCGATTCCTCGTACTGACGAAATAATGCCGTTCTGACACAAAGAGGTCTGTGTCAGAAAAAGCGGACACAAGCATGACGCTTTCCAGAAATTCCTACCTGCCGCCGTCAGAAGGACATGCGCGGACAGAGACCATTCCGGATGTGTCCAAACGGCTAGAATATTTGAATGGGATCCCTCGGCTATAAATACCTGGGATCCATCAACATTCAATGTTCTTGGCAAATTCTTCACCTACCGAAAGACTGAAATTTATTACGCACAAGCAAGTAAAAGCATACAACTTTCGAGGCCTCTCAAAAGGCTATCCGTGTGTTGATTTATTCAAACACGAGACTTCAAGCTTCCAGCTTGTAAGTTACAGACCTCGCTTGGTGTTCTTTCTCTTTCTGAGGAAGAACATAGCAGCTCTAGAGCCAGCCAGCTCTTGAGTTATTACGGGCAGTTTGCCGTAGAAGATTTACGTTCTTGGGAGAACTCAACACCCAACCAGTCAGCTGTGGAGGTTGAAGTGACGTGGTCGCACTCCACCAGATGAGAGAGTTGAAGAAGGACAAGGACCGGGAGCGGTTGATCCAGTGGACTGGTAGACGGGGCATTTACCAGCTGGAGATAGATCGTAGGACTCTTTGTACCGGATTACAATTATAGTGAATTTCCAGTTAGTCGACTGGAGAGTGGACGTAGATCAGTTGATCGAACCACTATAAAATCCTTTGCCTTTATCTGCTTTCAGTATTCATCATTTTGTATTTGAAACCCAGCACTCAAGTGCTGGTGTATATCTGAAAACTGATAACTGTGCAAACTAGGCTTAAAATATTCTAAGTCTTGAGCTACCAGCTGACCAGCCAGTCGCCAGTCAGCTGAGTACTCACAGTGCCAGTTGACTTACCAGCTGACAAGGTCCCAGTCAGCTGAGTAACCAGCAGAGTGCAAGAAACGAACAAACACATTTTCCGCTGCCAAGTTATACCCTGATAAATCGGGACCAACAATATCCTAGTTGCAGAGGAACATCAATATGTTCTTAACACTCCGTGTCCAGCTGTCCCTACTGCTGAGTCAACTGATGTGGAGCGGAACATCTATGACAAGTGGGTCAAATAATGTAGTCAAGTGCTACATGATGACCACTATGTCTTAGGTGCTCCAGCAACAACATCAGCACTATGACAAAGCAGCTGAGATTATGGATAGTCTCACAGTTACTTATGGGGAATCGGATAGAGCTGTCAGATTTAAACTCATGAGGGAAATCGTGAGTTGTAAAATGACTGATGGTAGCTCAGTGAGGGAGCACGCTGTTTCCATGACTCATCTCATGGATGAACTGACGTTGCATGGAGGAGGTATTGACGGGGAAGCCAAGGTCAATATCATACTCAACTCACTTCCGAAGTCTTTTGAGAACTTTAGGCTTAATGTTGTCATGAGTAAAAAGGAGTACACTCTCAATGAGTTACTTAGTGACCTCATGGCGGCTGAATCAGTCATGCAACCTAAAAAGGCAGTTTTGGTTTCTTCCGGTAGTCGCCCTACTTCATCGAAAGGTGCTAAAGAGGTGATTGGAAAGAAATTCAAGAAGACAACCTTTGGAAGCAAAAGTTCTGGGAAAACGAAGACTGTGACACCGGGGAAGAAGGGCAAGTGTTTCCGCTGTGGCAAAATTGGTCACTGGAAGAAGGATTGTCAGACCAAGCGAGTTGGACAAGGTACGTCATTAGCACTTGTAACGGAAACATGTTTAGCATCTGTTTATACCCATTCGTGAGTAGTGGATACTGGAGCTACTTATCATGTTTGTTACACTTTGCAGGGATTCAGGCCGACAAGGCAGCTGAATGATGACGAGGTGACGATCTCCATGGGTAATGCCGCTCGTGTTTCTGCAGTATTTGTTGGAGATGTTACATTATGCTTTAAAGATAATGTTTTGATTTTAAGAGATGTTTTGTATGTGCCGGATTTTCGACGGAACCTTATCTCTGTTTCCTGTTTAATAAATGATGGATTTTCAGTTATTTTTGATAGTCGTGTTACTATCAATGGCAATAATGGTGTTATATGTCGTGGGATATAGAAAGACTCTTTTTATATCATTACTTGTTTGCATAAATCTTCCGTGAATGCTGCATATAACTCATTTAATCATAAGAAGAGAAAGTTTTCATCTTCTGATGAGGATCTTACATATCTATGGCATCTGAGACTAGGTCACATCAATCTAAAGAGGATCAAGAGACTCGTGGATGATGGAACGTTGGATTCAATCCAGGTAGTTCCACATCGAGTTTGTGAATCCTATATAGAGGGAAAGATGACGACCAGGCCTTTCAAGGCAAGTCAGTCTCGAGCAAGTGATGTGTTGGAACTGATCCACTCTGATTTATGTGGACCTATGTCCATGCAGGCTCGTGGAGGATTTAAGTATTTTGTCACTTTTATTGATGATTACTAGAGATACGGGTATGTTTACTTACTCCACTATAAGTCTGAATGATTTGAGAAATTCAAGGAATTCAAGGCCGAAGTAGAGAAGAAGTTAAACAAGACCATTAAGTCATTACGATCTGATCCTGGTGGTGAGTATCTCAGTGACGAGTTCTTGCAGTTTTTATCAGAGCATGGGATTACATCCCAATGGACCGCACCAGGCACTCCTCAGCGGATAGGTGTGGCGGAAAGAAGAAATAGGACTCTTCTTAAAATGGTTAGATCTATGATGAGTTATGCGAACTTGCTTGTTTCGTTTTGGGGCCAGACATTACTAACAGCGGCGTATCTGCTGAACCTGGTGCCTTCTAAGTCAGTTCCTAAAACACCCTCGGAACTCTAGCATAGGCGAAAGCCCAGTGTGTCAAAGATAAGAGTGTGGGGTTGTCCGGCATATGTTATGTCGAAGGAACCTGATAAGTTAGAAGGTAGGTCCAAGCTAATGCTGTTTGTGGGATACCTCAGACAAAGAAAAGGTGGATTTTTCTACTGTCCTGAGGATCAGAAGATCGTTGTTAGCACCAATGCAAGATTTTTGGAGGACGAGTTTGTGAAAAACCACAAATCCAAAAGTGATATCATTCTCCAAGAAATTGGAGACGATGATGCGCTTCCATTGGGAAAACCCCGTGGCAGATTGAGTGTACCTCTTGAAGGTATGGAACTAATTGCACGGTCGCCAGTGCAAGGATTTGATCCACAAGTAATTGCACCAACTGCTGACACAGTACCAGTGCTCCGTCGTAGTGGGTGGGTACCTTACCAACCCGAGCGGTATATGTTCGTGGGAGAGTCTTCGGACTTGATCCTGGAAGATGAACTAGATGATACCGACCCATGGACATACGACAAAGCAGTAAATGACAAGGATGAGGAAAAGTGGCATAAAGCCATGGATTCAGAAATTGAATCAATTACCGCTATGGATGTATACAAGAAGTCTGCGCTAACAGATGGCTTTTGGGCCATAGGTTGCAAATGGGTATACAAACGGAAGAAAGGTTCGAAAGGAGAAATAACGGCTTTTAAAGACAGGTTGGTGGCGAAGGGTTATAGTCAAAAGGAGGGCATTGAATATGACGAGACCTTCTCACTGGTAGCCATGCTCAAATCCATGCGAATTCTTGTATCCATAGCAGCACACATGGACCTAGAAATCTGGCAGATGGATGTTAAAACCGTGTTTTTAAACGGGTACCTTGAGGAAGGTCGTGACATCTATATGCAGCAGCCAGAGGGTTATGTGAAGGATGGTGAAGAGCATCTTGTCTGGAAGCTAAAGAAGTCCTTGTATGGACTAAACAAGCTCCAGGGTCATGGAACAAACGTTTTGATGATGTGATTAAATCCTATGGATTTTCACAGTGCGAAACTGAAAGTTGTGTGTACCGATTAAACGTCAGCGGAAGCATGGTATTCCTTGCACTTTATGTAGATGACATTCTTCTATTCGGCAACGATGTGAAGGTGTTGTCAGACATAAAGAGATTGTTATCCGAACAGTTTCAAATGAAGGACCTAGGAGACGCTGGATACATCCTTGGGATTAAAGTCTTGCGTGATCGCAAGAAGAGGATATTAAGCCTGTCTCAGGTCGCTTATACTGATACTGTAATTGCCCGTTTTAGCATGCAAAATGCTAAGAAAGGATTTGGATTTCTAGGCGGATCAGGATGAGAAGAGATCGACCTCGAACTATGTGTTCACCTTCGGAGGTGGAGCTGTATCATGGAGGAGTGCGAGACAGAAATGTATCGCGGACTCCACCATGGAAGTTGAGTATGTGGCAGCTTCAGAAGCTTCTTTAGAAGCAATATAGCTCCGGAACTACCTCCAATAGTTAGATATTGTTCTGAGTTTGCCCAAGACTATCACGGTATATTGTGATAATGTTGGTGCAGTAGCAAACTCTAAGGAACCAAGAACTCACATGGCGTCTAAACACATAGAAAGAAAGTACCACATCATACGAGAAATCGTAGCGAGGGGCGATGTGCTAATAGATAAGATAAACATTAAGGATAATCTAGCAGATCCATTTACAAACGGCTTACCTCAGAAGGCATACGAAGGTCATGTTCGTAGCCTAAGGCTGAGGTAGATGCCGGCTGATCGATGCTAAATCTGCATACAAATTATAGCATAGGACAAATAAATTTATAAGTACCCGAAGGTTGTCGAACCCACAGGGATAGTGCAATGAAGGGATTCATGTACTGAATATGGTTTTTGAAACCTTTGTTTGGGTAATTCAAAACAGAGATTTGTGGGCTTTCAGAAAAATTAATTTAAAGAGATTAAAATAAATATTAAATAGAACAGATTCTAGGGAAATCTATCAATCTGATCAACATGCAAGAAATAAATATTCAAACCCAGAAAAGATATTTTGGTGGAAAATCTATTAATGTGGAATTAATTCCTTGGTCGGGCAATTAAAACCTAAATTACTAATTAGTGATTTATCTCCTCTCGGTCTCAAAATACACCAATTAATCAATTTCATAAAGATTATATTTTTCCTACGATTGAATTCTTCTTGGTCGGACAGAAAATCAAAAGTATTAAATGCTAACTTCCTATTACTAACCTTCACCTCTCGGTCCTTCGATTAATAACTGTAACCTACCTCAATCTTCATCTCTCGATCCTTCGATGAGAATAGATTTAAAACAAAACATAGGATTTAAACCAATTAAAAAGGGTTTGAACAATTGAAGCTAAACATGCATCACAGATGGAGAAACCCTAGAACCTGTTTAGGGTTCTAGCCTAACATATTGAAAATAAGCATTGCAGGGAAAAATAAAGATTGCATTAAAACTAAATAAAAATTAAAGAGGAATTCTTTCAAAAACTTAAAGAAAACAGAAAATAAAGGTGTAAAAACTGTAAAGGGGGGAAGGTAGATGAAATCTGAGCTAATTATGAGTTTATGTAGAAGTAGGGTTGAGGCTTTGGATGGTATCTTGGCTCCAAAATTCGTACGAATTTGGACTGCAAAATCACGCGTCTCGGCCAAGATGAACAGTGCCCTGGCCGAGATGGACATGCCCCGGTCGATACAGACTTCAAATCGGTCGAAACAGACACCATTCTCGCCACTTCCGACCCTTCTACGCAGTCTCACGGTTTTGGTCATAACTTTCACTCCCGAGCTCCGATTAACCCGATTCCAGTTGCATTGGAAATCTAATTCAAAGATATTTCAAATGAAATGCTCCAATAGCTCAGATTCCATAGGTGGAAGAAGTAGTGACTGTTCCTCTGAATATCTGCTGCTTTCGGTACGGGTTTTCCATTGGATTTGGCCTAAAACCTGCGAAATCTTACCATGGCAAGCATAACACCCTCTAATATATACTCATGCTCAATTTATTCAAGAAAAAAAACTAAAATGCATAAAAGAAAAGAGAAACAATGCGATAAGAGAGTAGAAAAACGAGCTTATCAAACCACCCAAACTTAAACACTTGATTGTCCTCAATCAACAAAAGAAAGAATCAAAAGTTCTAGCTGAAGAGTAGTGTAATGCCTCACAAGATTCATCACATTCAAACTCGTAAATCCACAAGACATCAACACTTTTGAAAGAATTAGAAAATCTGTAAACTGTGGAAGACTCACTCGGGAAGTGTTTCGCTCATTCACTCAAGTGTTTAGGGTAATTATGAGATCACACACAAGTCATGCAAATCAAGTTCTACCATATTCTTGCAAATATTCTAAATCTCCACTGCAAATATGTGCACACAAGTCCAGGATCAGAAAGGACTTTATTCAAGGTTGTAATGTAGGCTTTTTGTGAAAGGTAGGGAAATATGGCCTAGTGACTAAAATCAATCAAATTGTACTTCCTCAATCAATCCAAACCACCTTCTATGAACATCTACCCTTCTCCTCAAATATTCAACATCAAACAAGGCTCTTTTATTTACATATTTTTCTCTCTCTTTTTTTTTTTTCACAAATCCTTTTATGCTCTAAACAATTTTGGTTATGCATTTGAGTTTATAAGGATTAAACACAACAATTATTTATTTTCTTTTTTTTTTTTCTTTTTCTAGAGCCCAACCTTATCTTTTGCTTTTACCCTTTTAATAATATCTTATCCTTCTCAAACAAATCCCAACCCACTCTCATAGACAAGAGTTGATTCTCCTATTTATTTCCACTCATAGACAAAGAAAGAAAATAGCATAGGCTCAAAAGGGCTGACTAGAGATAACATTCAATTAGGACAGTGTATGGGAAAATAGGCTAAACAAAGATGGCCTAAAATCACTTCCTAAACCTGTGCACACTAGCAGTCTTGAAAAAGAAACAAAGCAAGTTCTAGAGAAACTCAAAATTGCAAACACACTCACAATCGAAATTCAGGCTCAAAAACTCACACTTGGGACAATTTTTCTTCCATAGTAAACATCAAATCATCATCTAACTATCATGCCAACGCAAGTACCAAAACAAGTAATCCTGCGGTATTCTACATTCATGGGCATACTCAACCACTATCACAATCAATGCAAACTAAAGTCAATCAATTCTCATCTCGCATCAAAGTCTTAGGGTTCAAACATGCTCAAGTTCCCAAAATCTCGCGTCTTATTCAAAAAAATTTCCCATGCAGAAATTTAAATAAAGCAAATAAAAGATAGAAAAGAGTTTCTAATCCGTAAATCTTCCTCCCCCAAACTACCTGGTGAACAAATATAATAGCTAGATTAGAATAGACACATGTTATACTCTGGAAAGTAATGGTATAATGCTTTAAGTATAAGTGGGAGATTGTTGCAATTGTATACATAAAAGCATTATGATTGGTATATTAGGAAACGTTACGTTTGATATACTGGTAATCATTAATGACTTGCAATAAACAACTCCTATCTGAATTAACAATCATACGATGCGAACAAACACATCCAATTACCTCGTCGATAGGGAGATCATACGGTGTGTAAGAGATCACAAAAGATCGTATAGATCGTTCGACCTAGCGAGATATAAATAGTTATCACAGCTGAGACAGTTTCTGGTTTAGCTGTCGGTTTAGGCTGCGGCACACAAGTCCATAAGTGGTTTATCTTGACTGCTTTGTGTGACCGGTACATCTCAATGTATTGATAGGATCAACAGTGAGATGAACCATTCTACTTGACATATGAATGAGTAAAGATCTTGGTAACTTGGTCGGATCTAAAGTCTATTGAAAGCTGAGGGGCACACATGGGTTGACTGTCACTTTGACTTGCTATGGTGGAGAGTCTTACATGTACTCGTATTTCTGCATCTTGGGTGATGGCAGTTTGTGTGGGGTTTCCTCAGGCTGGATTTAGATAACCATATCCGTTTCAGGATGGTGACATTCCCTGGGAAGCTCACGAGGTTCGTTATGCTAAGTCCTGCAGGCTGAATCATTGATTCAAGCATAAGTGATAAGGGTTGAGTGGTACTACTCAGGAATAATAGGAGATTAATTAATTACAACTAATTTTCATTCGCTGAATTAATTAATGAATGTCTAAAACCTTAAATATGGGGATTAACCAAGTCAATGCAACCCATTCCTAATAACGTGGTAATAAAGGGGTAGGTCATCATTAATTCTCTGGTGGCATGAATTAATGTTTATTTATTGATTATGTTATGGGTTGAACATGGAATTAATTAATAAGAGGCCCACTTTATTATTTGCATTTGATCATTGGTCTGGCCCAACACTGCTCAGAGCCCATTAGGGTTTATTAAACCCTAATAGCCCATTCTCAGATCTATATAAATAGATGAATCTCTCATTTTCCCACATAAGTTTATAGATTCAAATCAGAAACCCTAGAGAGATTGAGAGAGAGTGGGCGGCTATAGATCCGGTAGCATATCCTCACCAGATTTTTGGATCGAGCAAGGGAACAGATCAGAAGATCAAATCTGTAGGAACAACATCACTTTGATCGATTGCAGATCCAGATCTACACCATCATCATAGCCATCATCGATCTAGATCTTTAGATCAATCGTTAGAGTCTCAGGTATTTCTTTGAATCTACGAATTAAATTAAATAGGAGCATGCATAGGGCATTTACTGTTTGCCATGATATTTATTTTGATATCCATAAATTGAATCCAGAGTTTTAATAAATGGCGATTCATGTCTCCTATTGTAGACTCAGTTCCTACAAGATCTACAACAAATTGGTGAATATTAGAGAGAATCAAGGGTAGATCAAGTGCAAGGACAACAATTGTGGAAGAATTCAATTCATATTTTAAATTTGTAATGGATTGTCTTTCATTTTCTCTTGTATTGAACAAATTGAAAGGTATGGAGAACTAAACTTCTAGTGAGTGTTGTTTGGATTGATAATGTGTGAAATTGAGATTGAATGTTGAACGTTTACCTTCCTATAAGAGTTTGAATCACACTAGATCTTATCTCTGACCACCTAGGTGTTTGTAATAGCCAACGAAGGTGGTATTTGACATGAACACTGCAGCCAATACGCGGGTGGAATCGTCGTGAATAGTGTGAGTTCATGTGATTCTAAATCCAATCCATGTGTGGAAATAGGTCATAGGGCTAAAATCTACGTTCTAGAAGGAGTGAACTTAGAATCGATAACTTGACTGTTTGAGACTACTAGGTTCATCTACGGTTAACTCGCCGTGACAAGGGGTTAACTACTTTAGTGTGGATTGCTCAATCTCATAGGAATTATATAGAGTTTACATCATGATTCGATCTAAATTGAACACATTGAATATTAACACAACACTTACTCTTATCTCATTGATTGAACTTGCTACTTTGTCTACCTATTTTGGAATGTTTTGATTGGTTGATTTATAAGTTTCTACTCAATCATGATTGTTATTGTGTCTTACTTTGTTTACGCTATATTCTAGTTTATGTTTTTGCCTAGTTGATAGAACAACTCAATGACTTAAGTTTTGCCTAACTATAAAATTCCATACGAGTAAAGAGTAATCTATAGGGCGAAGTTAGAAGGATCATTGGATTGATAATTTTCACTTGACAAGTGTTTTTACACGGCATAAAGTTTTTGGCGCCGTTGCCGGGGTTCTTTTAGTAGGTCTATGGATATTGTTGACAGTATGGAGATTGTATGTTAGGTGTTTGTAAATATGATTAGTAGAAATTAGATTGTTAATTATTAGTTTGTTGCTTGTTTTTGCTATTGGTTGGATAATTGAATTATTGATTTTTGTAGGTTATGAACGAATACAACGTTCAAGGCTTGAAAGTTGGAAGCTAACATGGAGAATCATCGAAGAGTTAAGTCGGAGAGGATTCATAATCTACAGAGACAAATGGAGGAAATGAAAGCTAAAATGCTTGAGAGACAAAGGCCACGAAGGACACTCCAAAGTATGTATGAGAACATGTGGGGAAATGAATACCAATGGCTAGAAAATGGAAGAGATTACCAAATGGTGGAAACCACAAAAGAGACATGCAAAGATGATTGGTTGAGAAGTCAAGTGGAGTTAATGCAAGAACAACTTAGGTTGTTAAGGAGTTCAAGTAGGAAAAGTGAGGAGATCAAGGAAAGAACATACAAAGAGAAGGATGAGATACTTGAGGAGACTCCGATACAAGAATCAATCATCATGAAACAATGGAGTGAAGCAAAGCGAGAGGAGAAACAATAGCATGAAGTGTTCCCTCCAGAAGCTAAAGAGGATAAAGGCACCAAGGAAGAGGTGCTAGTTATTGAAATTGAAATGAATGGTGCTCTTGAGATACCTTCACTTGAGGAGTTTCAAAATTTCCCCGCCTTGGTACAATAAGATCAAGAAGAGCAAAATGATGAGGAAATTATTTTGGGGGGGGGGAGGTTCCAAGTGATGATATGGTGCTTATCTTTCCATTATTAGTGATAGACAAGAGGGAAAAGGAGGTGATCTTAGGAGAGACAGTGGATGAATCATATGATTTGATCGGAAAAGGAGGTGATGAGAAGTTGATGATTAATCCAAATGAGGGACAAGTCGAGACGTATATAATTTGGATTCCGTTGGATGATTCCTTGGAGATCAAATCAAAGAAGGAATCACCTCCTTGGACATTCGAGATTGTTATGATAATCAATCTTCCTTGGAAGGATGAGAGGGGTGAAAGAAACATTGTCATTGACAAATTACTTCCAAGTAAATGCCGATCAAGGGAGAAAGGTGTATTAAAAATCCACAAGATTTTTGATAATGGATGAGAATGGTGAGGTCGTCTAGCTACCGACATAAATGGAAGTGCTTGTTGGGAGGCGACCCAACCGTTTTTCTTTCATTTGTTTTAAATTCTTGCCTAGATAGTGTTAATAATGTTTCTTGTTTGTTTGTTAATCACTTGATTTACATGTGCTAGGGGGAGCGTTTGGAGTACGAGGAGTGATTGACTACTGTCGGCTATTTTAGAAGCTTAGTCTAACTTGACTAAGTTTGGGGGAATGTGTCGGTTGCCGGTTTTGGTTTACTCTTCTTCTCTCTTGTTTCCTTATCTACTTGAGTTTGTTTGAATGATGATTCTACCTTCGATATGGTTGTATTATGATGATTGGATTTACTTTGGATATGGATGTTGTGGATGTGGATTTGGATTTTGGGTTTTATGGTTGAATGTGATGTTTTGATGGAATGATTAGCGAGCTTGCATGATTAATATTTCCTGTTTGGCATGCTTTGTGGTTATGGATTTTTGGTTTGGTTTGTATGGTGGAGCTAGTGGATATGATCATATCATTGTTGGTATTGGTTTGTGGAAAGTTTGGTGGAAATGAGAGCTTTATTGGTTTGTTTTATGCTCAATAGTTTGGTGGTGTTTGTGTTGAAATTTGAGTAGGTAAAAATAAGCCATTGGAGAAGCGGTTCGATTGTGGCTACCGATGGGTAACGCATTCTATCGTTTCTCTTGCCAATTAGCTTTGTTGTATTTAGATTGTTTCTAGGTTGTGGTGTGCTTGTGTGTGTGTGATGAACCCGAACTAGATTTGAGGTTTTAATCATGATTTACTTAGTGGAGTTTGATGTTTACCTCAACCAATGATAGGGTGGAATCTAGTTGTTAAGGCATGTTTTAGTTTAACTTTTGACTTGCCGAGTTTTGTGTTTGGTAAATGCATAGGACTTGACAAAAAGCTGTGAGTTTTGAGCCTTGATATTGTTATATCTTTGTCGTTTGTGAGAGGCAAGATTGAGAGTACGATATCTAGAACTTGCATCCGTTCTCTATCTATTGGCATGAGTGTGTGACTAGAAAATGATATTAGGCCATCGGTTCTTAGTCCCACCTTACACATCGGGAGTATTAGGTGGTTGTTATCATTAATTTGCCTTTTGTATCTTTGACCCCCGTGATTGAGCCTTATTGGTGAATATTCTTTGATATGTTTAGGATCAAGTTTGGGGGGGAAGAGTGTACGAGGGTGAATACGGTGCTATACGTTGGGTTGGGAATTGATTGAATTTGTAATGTTGAAAATGTTGAGGCATGAAAGACATGACATAAAGGATTCGTTTGAATCCAAGAAAATGAGGCACCAACAAATTTTTTGGTGCAAGTGTTTGAGAAAGAAAGAGAGGCACCCATGAAATGAATGAATGATGGTGCTAAAAAAAAAAAAGAAGAAAAGAGATAAAAAAGAAAAGAGAAAAAAGAAAAAAAAAGTGTTGTGAAATGAATAAGCCTCGGGTTTGAAGTGGTTCAAGCCTCTGGTGAGAATGGATGAAAGCTTATGGAAATCAAGCTCGATATTTTGTGATTGAGTGAATCTCATTGTCCCTATACACGTGAGGGAGTGCTTTCTTTTCTTGTACCCATATTTGATGAGTGGTTCATGTCCTTAGTATTAACTTTGTCACAAAATAAGGCGATAATCTCATTTTACTTGAACATGCTAAGATTATCTTGATGAGCTATGGGGTATTGCACGAGGTAGATTAATGGCTTTACTTTGTTTTGATTGAGGACAATAAAAGGTTCAAGTTTGGGGGATTATGATATGTGCGAAAATGACCTACATTTCGATGTGTGAGCGTGCATGTTTGTGGCCATTTTACTCACATATCATATGTTTTTGCGTGTTTTTGTAGATGATGTAGGTTAGGTTTTAAGCAAAAAGCAGCATTTTTGGCTTAGTTTTGGAGGATTTTTGCCCGAGTCGGGATTCAAAGGGAAGAAGGCTCGACCCAGCAGAGCAGAGAAGAGGAGCACGCCGGATTTTAGAGAGCAGGCTCGGCTGAGCCGAGTCTGGCTCAATCGAGCCATGTCGGACAGTGAGTAGGCTCGGCCGGTCCTGCACCACTCGGGCCGAGCCACATCGATCAGAGAACAGGCTCGGTCAAGCCAACCTTGGCTCGGCCGTGCCGGGGCTGGAAATTCTGGCAGTTTTTTTATTTTCGAGCTGTCCCGGGCGATCCAATCTTGGCTCAGGCGATCCGAGGACCTGTTTGCTCATCTATATAAAGGGGAATTTTGAGTTTTAAGAGGACTTTTGCAAAAATTTCATAAAATAGAGTTAGAAATTCTCCCAAATTCCATCTTCCATCCTCATTGCATCCAAATCCAAGTGGATCAAGAGCAAGATCTACAACAAATTTGTGAAGATTAGAGAGAATCAAGGGTAGATCAAGTGCAAGGACAACAATTGGGGAAGAATTCAATTCATCTTTCAAATTTGTAATGAATTGTCTTTCATTTTCTCTTGTATTGAACAAATTGAAAGGTATGGAGAACTAAACTTCGTGGGAGTTTTGTTTCGATTGATAATGTGTTAAATTGAGATTTAATGTTCAACATTTACCTTCCTATGAGAGTTTGAATCACACTAAATCTCATCCCCAACCACCTAGGTGTAGGTAATAGCCAACGTAGGTGGTATTTAACATGAACACTACAACCAATACGCGGGTGGAATCTTCGCAAATAGTGTGAATTCATGTGATTCTAAATCCAATCCATGTGCGGAAATATGTCATAGGGCTAAAATCTACGTTTTAGAAGGAGTGAACTAGGAATCGATAACGTGACTGTTTGAGACTGTTAGGCTCATCTACGGTTAACTCGTCGTGACATGGGGATAACTACCTTAGAGTGGATTGCTCAATCTCATAGGAATTAAATAGAGTTTACATCATGATTCGATGTAAATTGAACACATTGGATATTCAAACAACACTCACTCTTATCTCATTGATTGAACTTGCTACTTTTTCTACCTATTATGGAAAGTTTTGATTGGTTGATTTATAAGTTTCTACTCAATCATGATTGTTATTGTGTCTTACTTTGTTTATGCTTTAGTCTAGTTTACATTTTTACCTAGTTGATAGAACAACTCAACGACTTAAGTTTTGCCTAACTATAAAATTCCATACGAGTATAGAGTAATCTACAGGTCGAAGTTAGAAGGATCATTGGATTGATAATTTTAACTTGACAATTTTTTTTACACGACATTAGTCACGAGTAGCCATTTGCTAGCATTTTCTTCAAAGCATCGAAGATTTCTTCGTCAATCTAATGGTCTTCTCTTTATTTGGCATAATGCGAGTACCACTACCTTTAGTCTTAACAATGTAAGGTGGGTGAATATTAGCTTTATCTTGTATCTCGGCTCCATAAAATTTCTGGAACATCTGTCTCTTATCACCAATAGCACCAGTCTGGTCCATTCCTGATGCATTCCTACCAGCAAGATCAATAGCAACAAGAAAATCCGCAAGCTTATTAACATCACCATCAAACTTCTGCAACCAAACATACATAGAAGTGGTAATCCTATTTGTCAACCTTTTGCTTTGATCAACAGCTTCAAAACGGTCAAGAATTTCAGAATCAAAACCATGTACATTCTTCATCAAATGGACCTTCTTCCATCTATCAAGCAAATATTTCTCCGGAATAAACGACACAAACTTGTTCTTCATAACAAAGAACACATGGCTACAGAAAAATCCCATTCTTTCAAACAGTTTGCAGCTGCACTCATAATCCACATCAACTTCATCATAAACAACTGAAAAAACCTCATTCAAATCATCAACAATCATATAAGTTTCTTTACCACCAGCAATTCGTTCATGCAGAGCCACTCTTTTTAAAGAATCTTTTATCTCATTTGAACCCTATGAAAGAATTTTGCACATAAAACTCTTGTAGCATGCTTCTCTATATCCAAATTCGTGCTTAAACTAGGGAAAAATGACTTATCTAGATAAATCAACTTTGCATTCTGATGCCTTTGCGCATCTAAAACATGATTGAACTGCATCCAAAACTCTAGCAAATTAGACTTCACCTAGTATATTTCTTGTAAAAGCTATTTTCACACTCCTAAATTGAAGTCGTTCTCAGCAAACCACTAAGAGGAAAATTCCTGAAATATGCAGGTACCAAATACTTGCGGTTTTCAAACATAGAAGTAAACCATGAATCACCAATTAAACCATATATGCTTAAAATATCTCCCAAGATGCATCAAAATAAGCAGACTCAATACGCTCAGACCACACACAAGCATTAAGTTATTTTTTGTAATTTTCATCTGCCCTAAGCTCCTTAGATATCTTATCGACAACATTAAGCATCATATGCCACAAACACCATCTATGAGGCATTCCAGTCAATACTCTTTCAACAACAACTTTCATGCTCAAATCCTGATCGGTGATAATTAGCTTTGGGCTAGAACCCATACAATCCACAATGTTCTTAAAGAGCCAAGCAAACGACGATGTATCCTCCTTCGACAACAATCTGGAAGCAAATATAACCGGCCTCACATGATTGTCTTTCCCAGTAAATGGCGCAAAGATCATATAATACCTACAACATAAAAATAAATAAATCAATTACTGCAAAAGAAAAGTTAAATTACTGCATATAATTAGGTTTATATATGCAGTTATGAAAAAAGTATAAAACCCCACTTGTTGGTAGAATATGTGGTATCAAAGGCAACAACATGACCAAATAACTGGAAATTTCTTCGTGAAATTGCATCACACCAAAACAGTCTGGTCAGTTTATCTTCTGCATCCACCTCAAAATTATATGTGAATGCTTCACATAACATTTCTTCTTTTTCATATCATTCAACAACATTTGAGCATCACAACCAAAAACAAATATCTTCATATCTCTAGAAAAGTTCCGAACCTCCAGAACAGAACAACCGACAAATGGTGCAATGTAGTAGAGCTAATATATTTTATGCAACATAATTTAAAATAAACCTCTGATGAACAAGGTCGATGTTATGATTGACTTTCATAAACTCTCTATGTGAAACATCAACCAATTCATGATTATGTTCTTCTACAAATGCATGAACAACATATCCCAATTAAGCAACGTATTTAAATGCCACCTTAGCAATACACTAACACCTAGAAGAAACTCTCCTTCTCACCTTTGAATTAGAAAGTTCTAAACCTAACATATCAGTATCAACAACAACTAACTTGTCTCCCTCGCGGTTGCAAACCACATACCTTCACGTTTATAGATCATTAAGCTTCTTCGAGTTAGATAAACGAATATCAAATTCAACTAGCTTTGCATATTCTCTATAAAAATGGACACTTTCTAAACTACTGAATGCTTGACCCACGTACGGTTTTAATGAGCCCTCACACACCAGAGTAATGACAGCTACAACGTTAAAAAAACATATAAAGAAATATAGCTAAATATGATAGACGTTTTAATATAATACGAACTGTAACTATTAAATACTTTAACTGCAATATTGCAGACGAAATAAATGCATGTTTTCATTTATATAATTTATATTTAAGAAAACATAAACCTGTTCTCGCAAACCATAACATAGATAATGAATTCAACACTAATATAATTTTAATGAATGCTAAATGTCCTACGCACTGAACAATATGAACGCAAAAAAATAATAAACTAAAAATAACAAATCTTCATCAAACAAATGCATGAATACAAAAATATTTATTTATATTTATATAAAATAAGAAAAACTGTAAGTATTCTACATAAAAACTGCAATATTGTAGGTGTAATAAATGCATGTCTTATTTTATTTAAATGTACATATTAAACAACATAAAACAGTTCCATACGATTAATTCAACACTAAATTTTTTTATCAAAACACTAAATACAGAAAAAAAACAAAGATGATTAATTCAACACTAAAAATTCTTACCAGAACACTAAATAAAAAATGAACAGAAAAACATATACAAAAAGAATAAATATTATCACACTTCACGTACCATCGTCAAACATCTCCATGGATTCGACTGATGAAAATTCTGAAACAAATTTAAAAAGTCGAATAAAAATGAAAATATGAGATGATCAGGACGAACGAAAAACAAAATATGCAACAATCAAAATAAACGAAAAAGCAGAGAGTGGATGAAGCAATTACGTGCAAACAGTTTCTTCACAAACAAGAAAAAACAAAAAAAATACGTAAATACAAAAAAAATGAAAATGAAAAAAAAAAGAGAAAAATCAGGAGCAGTTATATAAACCGAATATCATTTAATTAAAATGCCTAAAATCCCCTGCAATATTAATATAAAACACTTATAAATTAAAACCAAAGAAATTACAGATTAAATCCTAGCCATTAAATTCGAAACATGGAGGGCTGATATGTAGTTCTCATCACTCATTTAGGAAGTGGTTCACATATGATTTCAAGTTTATACATATATATATAGGGGTGTCAATTCTTGCGTGTTGGGTTGTTATCGTGTCGACACGATATTGACACGACCCATTAAGGTCCGACACGAACACGATCTGTTAAGGATATGCTCGACACGAACACGACACGACCCATTAAGCCTCAAACACGGACATGACACGAACACGATATTGACCTGTTAAGAACCCGATTTGATAACACGATATTGACACGAACACGATACGTACACGACATTAACATGTGAAAATTGTTAAATTATGTTGATAAATGATAAAATAGTAGTAATAATAATAATAAAATATTTAAATATATTATTTATTAATTTCTTAGTGGGTAACACGAACACGAACACGAACACGAACACGACACGAATACGACACGAAACACGATATGTTATCGGATAACACGAACATGACATGAAACACGATACATTATCGGATAACACGAACACGACACGAACACAACACGAACACGACACGAAAATTTCGTGTCCTTATTGGGTCGACACGATAATGACACAAACCCATTAAGGCTCAACACTAACCCATTATTATCGTGCGTGTTCGTGTCGGGTTATCGTGTCGTGTCGTGTCGAAATATATATATAGGGATGCATTCATATGTTAACTACTTCGCAGATGTTACCTGTTACCTCACTTTTCAGTGTATTATCTAGATGAGCTAATTACATTATCTAGGTAAATTAGGTACATTACGAAGATAATGTATTACATTACATTACATTATCTATTACAGTTTGTACATTATCTTCGCAATGTACTTAATTCGCCTAGATAATGTAATTAGCTTGTCTAGATAATGCACCGAAAAGTAAGGTAACAGGTAACATCTGGGAAGTGGTTAACATACGATAACAACTCTCTCTCTCTATATATATATATATATAAAGAGAGAGATAGAGAGAGAGGTGTAATCATATCACAAGTGACTATTAGATGGGAGAAGATAATAAATTTTGTCCATTAATTTGATAAAATAAGTGGTCCTGATTGATTCTTAAAATTTGAAATTTAACTTTTATTTTTATTTTAAATTATAATTAAGGGCATTTAGGTAAGTTAAATATGAGGGACCACAGTAAATTTCATAATCTCTTTCCTATCAAACACATGTGTTTTGCTTCTATATATTCTCTCTCATCTAATTTCTTTATAAAACTTTAAATAATCATATCTCATTCAATTTAAATTATTTTTCTACGTACAATATATCAAATTAAAGATAATTTAATTATCTTTCAATAGAAATCAGTATTACATATGTTTCAAATAAGATAATCGTAGCAAAAATAAGATACTGCAACTATACAGACGCATATAATGCATATTTACAAGATTATATAATGCAACTTACATCTGAAAAAAAAATCTATATTCTGCAGAAATTTGATAGCCCTGTCAAACATAATGCAACTAAACTGACCTATATAATGCAAATATACAGGCTTATAAAATGCAACTTAAAGGTGGTATAATGAATTTAAATTATTGACAAACGAAATAGTAATAAATGAAACAGAGCATGAAATCCAAATATTTCATACAACCACCTACCAACAACCAAACACCCAATTGCATTACAACTTCTCTTTTCTCGGCTAGCTCGTACTCGTCGTCTCTTTGAGGAAATCGAAGAAGTCGTTATCTAAATAAGAAGAAGATGCTGGATTCAAAACTCAAATTCATCATACCACCTTTAAGTTGCATTATATAAACCTGCAAAAATGCATTATTTAGGCCTATAAATTTGCATGACTATTTATGAGGTAATTGATATTTTGACAAAATCATTTATTTTCTGATATAAGTTGCATTATATAAGCCGGTATATTTCCATTTTATAAACCTGTTCAGTTGCTTTATGTTTGATAGGGCTATCAGATTTTTGCAAACATATGCAATATGGATTTCGTTTGAAAGATAATAAAACGATCTTTTATTTGATATATGACACGCAAAAAATAATTTAAATTGAGTGAGCTATGATTATTTAAAGTTCTATAGCAATGTTGGAGGTGAGAAAATAAAGTTAATAACAAATAAATGTGTATTAATAGTGAAAACAAATTATGATTTTTTTGTAAGATAAGATGTGGTCCCCTCATATTTAGAAAACTTAAATAATATTTAAGATGTGGTCCACTAAAATAATGGTATTTAAATTTAATTCATTGTAGTTGTGAGTGCATTATATCATTAATGCCCTTACTTGCAACTAAATTTAGGTCGCTGATGCAACTTTGAAATTTTTGGCTAAAATTAAATCTCAACCCTCCACGGGCCTCATTAGATGGATTGGATTCATTCTCTTCTCCCATCTAAGGGACCACTTGTGAGATTAACACACCCCTATATATATATATATATATATATATATATATATATATATATATATATAGGGTAGTGATCAGGTGAGAATATAAGTTACTATGAGAAATAAGAATAGATCTCCCGCGTCCATCTCATCAAATCGACGAACAAGATTCATTCTGAGCAAATTAAAAAAGACGACATTTTTGCCCCAATATCCTGCAGTAAAGGTTAAAACTATAAAAAAATACTCAAAAACAAATAGCAACCTGCATTTTAAGCCGGATTCACTTCATTTTTAGCCCGATTTACTACATGTTTACGTAAATACGAATTAAAAAAATTAAAATTATACCGCATTAACTGTCGTAAGTTCATTTTTGACCATCCTACATGCATCTATAAGAGTGCTATCATGCATATTTTGTTACATTCTTATTGACTGTGATACAATTCCATGAATCACGATATATCAACTTTTTACATCTCATTGGTTTATCCAATATTCTAAGAATTTTCTCATTCCTAGAAGGAATTCGACTTCCAGTGCCTTTGGTTTTCCAATAACTGGAGGCAACACTTCAATATTTTCAGGAACCAATCGACTATAAAAACCTTCAAACATCTTCTTCTTCAAAGCAGCAACACGAGCATAGTCCCTATAAAACTCAACACCATCATCAACAGTTCTAAAAACTCTGCCCTTAAAATGCTTCATCTCATCAACACACTTTTGAATAAATGAACCTGTAAGATACAAAAATGCAAAAATTTAACACTAAAGATGCACAATATAATAGTGAAAATGAACATTCGAATAAAACAATTTTTTTAAACTATATTCATGCACAATGAATCAATCACAAACAAAGTTTACCATTCCAAAACTATATCAAATCATCTCCTAACATTAATAAAACATCAAAAGAAGCATGAACACTATCGAAAATAAAAAATACAAAGCTATGAACTTACCTTCTGATGCTCAATCATACATGTCTTCTTCAAACGACCGAAGTCAAAAATCAAAAATAAAACTCAATAACATCCACAATTAACAAAATTGAGACCGAACACGAATGTCAAATCCAGAAACAAAGAAAAAAATATAATCGACACAAGAAATATATATCAAATCGAACGAAGAAGGAAGAAAAAATCACATCGCACGAAAAAGGTATAAAACATCAAAAGAAGCATGAACACTATCGAAAATCAAAAATACAAAGCTATGAACTTACCTTCTGATGCTCAATCATACATGTCTTCTTCAAACGACCGAAGTCCAAAATCAAAAATAAAACTCAATAACATCCACAATTAACAAAATTGAGACCGAACACGAATGTCAAATCCAGAAACAAAGAAAAAAAATATAATCGACACAAGAAATATATATCAAATCGAACGAAGAAGGAAGAAAAAATCACATCGCGCGAAAAAGGTATAAAAAATCTAATTAAATATGGAAGGAGATACTATTTAAATTTTAAAAAACCTAAAATTACAAAAAGAACCTTAATGAATCAACACTGCAGGATAATCGAGGAAAACTGCACACGGAGTGAAATAGATCATGAGCGTTCAAATCACAAAATCAAAGGTTGAGATTTATTGTCATTTCTCATACTAAAAACTATTCTCATATGATCACTACAATATATATAAATATATATATATATATATAGAGGTTAGATCATATGAGAATAGATGTTAATGAAAATGAGAATAAATTTCAGCCTTTGATTTCACAAGATCTGCAGTCATGCTTTAATAATTCTCGTCTTCGTTTTAACCTCCGCGAACTTTATTATTACATATTTAAGGGTATCATTGTCATTTATCCTGATGGTATCTCCCTCAAATAATTTCTATTTTCATTTTATCCTCCGCGAACTTCATTATTACATATTTAGATCTCTAATTCCTTTTCATTTTATCTCTAATTTTGATTGCCTTGTTGAGTCATCCAATACTCTCAAATTAAATTAAATTTTATTATTATTTAATTGAATTTTCTAATTTAATGAAGTTTTAAGTAAATAAAATAAATTTAACATATTTTTAAAAAAAATTGATTTTATTTTTATTTAATTTAATTTTTCCCATTTGATGAAATATAGAGAAGATAAAATGAAGAGAACTATTTCTAAAAATTTGATTTTTTTCTTTTAATGATGTATATAGGAGATAAAATGACGAGAACTGAAATAATTTTTCCGAAAAATTAATTTTATTTTTATTTAATTTAATTTTTTCCATTTAATGAAGTATAGAAGAGATAAAATGAAGAGAACTGTTGGTAAAATTTTAATTTTTTTCGTTTAATGATGTATATAGGAGATAAAATGAAGAGAATTCAAAACATTTTTTTCGAAAAAATGATTTTATTTATATTTATTTTATTTTATAATGAACAATAATTTAGATAAAATGAAGAATGATTAAGATATAATGAAGATCTGCTAAGATAAAATGCATGTCGCGTATAACATCAAAATTCACATCGAATTTATTTTATAATGAATCACAATTGAGATAAAATGAAGAATAACTAAGATATAATGAAGAACTGCTATGATAAAATGCATGTCACGTGTAACATCAAAATTCGAATCAAATTTATTTTATAATGATTCGCAATTGAGATAAAATGAAGTATAACTAAGATAAAATGAAGTATATAATACATAAAATGAACAAAACACAACTTTTGCGCCCTGTACGTTCGTAATGACTATGTTGCCCTTCAATGAAGTAAAATGAGGATATTATGCCGCATTTTTTGTTAAAGCTCTTATATAATCTGGATCGTTGATGTTGTCAAATCTATGGACGAGATTTATTCTCATTTCTCATGATAAGGGCTATTCTCACCAGATCAGCCACCTATATATATATATATATATATATATATAGGGGTGCATTCTAGGCTGAACTCATCTTCCTGAATGAACTATGAACTTTCATTGTTGTGTGTGTAATTGATCATTATTGTATGTATAATATCTCATGACAGTATCATATACACTACAATGATCAATTACACACACAACAATGAAGTATCATAATTAAGTACTATAATGAACTATCATATAAACTACAATGATCAATTAAACACACAACAATGAAAAGTTCATAGTTCATTCACAGCATTTAGTTCGGATTTGAATAGTATCTCCTTCCATATATATATATTGAAGTGTATTATTGAAAAATGTACAAACTGTAATAGATAATGTAATGTAATGTAATACATTATCCTGAGTAATACATTATCACTATAAATATCCTGATACGTTCATTATTTTATTTAAGTTTCCATATTCTGAGTTTTCAAGCTTATTTGAAACCTTCAATACTTTCTAAATATTGAAGTGTATTATTGAAAAATGAAACTTCAATCCATTAGAGACTAATTTTAGCTAAATCAAGTGTTTGGAAACTGAAAATAGAGTTTCAATTTTTAGAGTGTAATAAATTTAAATACTTATGTACATAAAAACACTCCGATATTAGGACCAACAGACTGGTATCGAACTTGAAATCTTTTTGTATCAGTCAATCTACAAATTGCAGATACACAGAGAAAGTTTCCAAAGGAGGTTGCCAAGAGGAGGTTGTGATCAGCGGATAAGGCCTGATAGTTGAAGAAAGAACGCCGGCAGTTGCAGTAGCTCCTATATTCATGTGATCATCTTCAACCACCACTAAAAACATTGAGAATGCGCCTATTAGGGTTTTAGAACATTATGAACTCGTATAAGGGCCTCCTATAGTCTATAAATAGGGGGAACCTGTAGGGATTTCATTTAGTGTGAATTGAACCACTTAATCCAAGCGAAACCCGAATCGTTCATGGATGTCAAAATAATTGCCATTGATAAAACCCTTGCATGCTCCTATGAGTTTAATCAATAGATAATAGGATTACCTTAAATCTGTAGGGTTTGAATTGATCTTCTCGTTGAATCCAATCTTTTGATTCCACCACACAATTTTACTAAATATGCGGAACAAAAAATTAGTACAGAACCCTAGATTCAAACTTTTAATCAGAAAACAGAAACAGAAGAGAATGCGAAAGGTCGTTCTCCAGATTATATCTTCAGATCTGTATCCCAGTGATGTTCAATCCTGCTACTGATGAGGATTCCCAAGACTGTAACTGTGCAGGACAAAGTCGAAATCCTTCTCCTCCCTCTACACATTGGCGCCGCCCCTCACTCACTCTCTCTCTCTTAGGTTTCCTGTGTTTTCAACTAATATGATTTGAGAGAGAGTGACTGCTATTTATAGACCTAAGGTTGAAACCCTAGTAGGCTGTGGGCTCCTTAAGCATATTATTTGGGCAAGACCTGTAACCTAATGCAAATAATAATGTGGACCTATGAATTAATTTATTCTCATGTCCACAACCCAGGACACAATTAATTAATTAATATTAATTCTTTTTCACCATTGAATTAATACTAACCTACCCCTTTATTACCACGTTATGAGAACGGGCTGCATATACTTTAGAATCCCCATATTTAAGGTTACTGGACATTCATTCAATAATTGGAGGTTCTGAATAACTTAACACAATTAATTAATTTATTCTTTTCTTGAGTAGTACTACTAAAACTATATCACTCGTGCTTGAATTTAATCAGCCTCTAGGACTTTAGCATGATGAACATTATTGAGCTCTTCAAGGAATGTCCCCATTCTATTACTCGGATATGGTAACCTAACTCCAGTCTCATACTGTCCTACATGAACTGTTGTTACCCAAGACACGGGAATACGAGCACGTTACTCAGGCTCTCCACCTTTGCAAGTTGATATGTGTTTAAAATGACCTATTATTCGATGTATGTGCATGCTTGTTAATGTCCATTTTACACTCATATCATATGTTTTTCGTGTGTTTTTGCTTTGTTTTCGTGTTTGGTGTTGTTTGTGTTGTGCATGATCATGTTTGAGCATATTTCACCATTTTTTGCTAAGTTTTGGTGGAAAATCAACCGATCTGGGTTTCAAGTGTGTGGAAGATTGACCGGGGTGAGTAGGGGAGCAGTAGGACAGATTTTAGAGCTGATGCTCGACCGAGACAGTTTCAGGTCGATCGAGATTTGCCTCTATTTGGCTCATCTCGATCGATCTAGCCAGAGCCAAATTTTGGTCGATCTAGTTCCAGATGGGGCGATCCTGAACGGGCTGGTCTTGCGGTTGTTTTTCAGTTTTTAACCATTTCAGGCAATCTGATCTCAGACAAGTTGATCCTAGAGTCTGATAATTTGCAATATATGAAGGAATTTCACAAATGGAAAGAACTTTTGCCCAATTTTTGATAGATCCTAGAGGGAAAAAATGGTTATTCACATCCAATCACCTCCAAACATCAAATCAAGGGAGAATCAACGCAACATCACTCCAATTAGATGCAAATTGAAGAGAAAAGTGAAGATCCAACCAAGAAGATCCACATTTGGGGGAAAATCTCTTTTTTACCTATTATTGTAATGGACTCCTTTTCTCTTGTAATTGAATTGCAATCAACAAAAGGTATGAGAGGCCAAACCTATTTGGATATTGGATGAGCAATGTTTTGAATCTATTGTTATGATTGAATGACTGTTTACTTTCTCCTAGTCAATTGCATCACACTAGAGCTTGCTCCTAATCAAGTAGTGTAGGCATTAACCAATTGCTTGATTGTTGACGTCAAAATTGCAGCGAATACGCAGGTCTAGATGTCATGATTAGTGTGTGTGCATACAAGTTTTGACATAATCCATGTGCGGGGATAGCTCGTAGGTCCATAATCCACGAACCATTAGGAGTATGATCTAATTCATCAGTACTAAGGGGGTTAGATAGTGTAGGGTGGATGGATAATTACTAGAAGAATTAATTTTGGTTTGCATCATTCTAGCATTTAATTGGTTCATTACAACGTTCATAACAATATTCTCTTCTCTTAATTGTGAATTCAATCAATTTGTGATTTCCAAGTATTTTTTGTGAGTTTTTTTGGATAAATTGAGCAAATTGTTAGTTTTATCATGGAGATTGAAGTATTTGGTTTAATTTGTCTCAGTGAGGTAGTTTAGATTTCATATTTGCCTAGCATTAAAACTACTCAACGATTGTTTGTTTCCTAGCTATTAGCCTTTGCATAAGTAAACCGATACTCTAGTGGGCGAATGAAGAAGTACTCGGATTGATATTTTATTCTTGCATTGCATTTGGAATTCTATCGAGTTTTTAGTGTGATCACAAGTCAAAGCATCAGTCAGCCCGTGCATACACTTGAATCTTTATTAGGGTTTGGACTAAATCAAGAGACGAGATCTTGTATTCTCTAATGTCAGACAGAAGAATTCATCTCATTGTGGTCCAATCAATATGCAACCGCACATACAAGCAAATCAAGTGATCAAGACCGATCACTTCTTTCCAACTATGCTGCAACTTACACTGACAAACCTATACTCAAAGATGTATCCACTGTGATCACTATATTTATATCTCACTAAGTCAAGTGATCATACAATCTTTTGTGATCTACAACACGCCGTATGGTCATTCCTATCGGTGAGATAAGAGGATATCGTTGTTACTTGCATGTTAGTTTGTTTAACAGATAGAAAAAAAAGTGGAATGTATACACACTGTAATAAATGCATTCTGTCTACAAAATCCAATAATCTCTCACTTATACTCAAAGCATTACAACTGCCATCTAGAGTATACAGTGAGTCTATCTAGCCTAGTTATTACATCAACCATTGTAAATGGTAGGCATCCACCATAGACCTAGCCTACGAATATGTCTTTCGTAAGCATTCTGTGTTAAGTACTTTTTGAATGGATCAGCTAGGTTGTCTCTAGTATCAAGCTTCTTGATCTGCACATCGCCCCTCGATACGATCTCTCGTATGATGTGTTACTTCCTCTCTATATGTTTGCTCGCCTTGTGAGTTCTTGGTTCTTTCGAGTTTGCCACTGAACCAGCATTATCACAATGAATTGTGATACTCTTAGGAAAACATAGCATCACATCCAACTCCAAAAGGTAGTTACAGAGCCAAATCCCTACTTTCGAAGCTTCGGAGATAGCGACATATTCCGCCTCCATGGTGGAATAAGCAATACATTATTCTAACTTCTTGTAGCTGGATTATTGCCATCCGATTTGAAACCCCACCTATGGAAGAAATTTCTTAAGGAGGTGCGGTTTTTGTTACTGGGAGGAGCCATACTTGTTTCGTCGTTGTGCAGATGGAATCATCCGTATATGTGTACATCAAGGGGAATGGAGAAGGATTTTGAAGGATTGTCATGTATTGGTAAGTGGAGACATTTTGCCGCCAACCGTACGGCATTGAAGGTACTCTCTCTTGCAGATTTTTTGGCCTTCCATTTATCGTGATTGCATGAACTTTGTAAAGGCTTGTTATAGGTGTCAAAAGATGGGGTCTATTACTCGTAGGGATGAAATGTCGTCTAAAATGTTCATTGAGGTTCATCTTTTTTATGTTTGGGGTATAGATTTTATGGGTCCTTTTCCCTCATCTTGTTGATATCATTACATTTTACTTGTCGTTGACTATGTGTCCTGTTTGGTTGAAGCTTGTCCTACAATTACTGATGATTCTAAAGTGGTATTGAAGTTTTTGCAAGGTATTGTGACAAGGTTCGGTATCCCTAGGGCCTTGGTAAGTGATGGGGGAGCCATTTTTGTAACAAGATGTTGGAAAAGTTGTTAGCCCGCTATGGAGTTAAGCATCGAATCACCACCGCCTATCATCCACAAGCAAATGGTCAAATGGAGCTTGCCAATGGGGAGATCAAAGCGATTCTTGAAAAGACGGTGGCGACAACAAATTATCGGTCTTTGCGATTGGAGGATGCTTTGTGGGCATATAGGACGGCTTTCAAAACTCCAATTGGTGTGTCTCCATACAAATTAGTGTTTGGTAAGTCGTGTCATTCGCTAGTGGAGCTTCAGCTTAAGGCTTATTGGGCACTAAAAATGGTCAATGTGGATTGGAGGACGACTCAAAGTGATTGGGTTCTACATTTGAATGAGATGGAGGAATTTTGGAATGAGGCCTATGAAAATTTACAGATTTACAAGGAACGTGCAAAGAAGTTACATGACTTGCATATTCGAGGTAAATTATTTTCTTCGAGTGATTTGGTGCTTCTTTTTAATTCTCGGTTGAAGTTGATGCCCGGAAAGTTTAGATCGAGATGGTCCGGGCCATTCATGGTGAAACAAGTTTTTGATAATGACACGTTGAAATTAACAGGGGATAATGGTTTGTGATTTAAGGTTAATGGCCGCCGATTTAAGAGGTATGTTGTGGATAGTGGTCGTTGTAAGGTCTTAGATGTTGCTTTGAAATGATGAGGTATGAATGTCCAGCTATTGGACGTAAAACAATGCGCTATATGGGAGGCAACCCATCTATTGTTTTTGGTTTGGTAAATTTTCTTTCTTTAGAAATGTGGTTTTATTCTTGTTGTTGATGGTTGTTGTTTATTTTGTATTTGTAGGGGTAGTCATGGACCGAGAGGAATGTTGATGCACCGTCCACTTTTTTGCAAACTTAGTCTCACTTGACTAAGTTTGGGGGGATGTGCCCGTTGGCAGTGCTTCGGTTTACTCTTCTCTCTCTCCTACTCCTTTATCTTTAGTGTTTAGTTTTAGTTTGTGATAAGTTAGGATTTTCACCAACTTATCTTATGGTTCTTTGACTGATTGTGTAATGTTCAGATCGTTTTTGTATCTTTTTCGTGCATGAATTGGTTTTTGTACTTGGAATGTCGTGTTTGATGAATCATGCAGGTTTTTAGTCAAAAAAACCGAGAAGAATCAGGATCCCAGTTTTAGCACCTCGTCGATCGACGGAAAGGCTCGTCGATCGACGAGGCAAAGAAAGCCAAGCGCTCGACGAAGAGAAAAGGAAGATCGACAGAAGCAAAGGCCGCATCGATCGCTGCCAATGCTCGTCGATCGACGAAGATGGTTCAGGAGCAGCGATCGATGCCAGACCACCACGATCGACGCACATGCGGGAACCCTAGTCTGAATCTGATTTGGAGATAAAGGCATATCTAACCCAAGATACTGCTTGATACATCTTTCACCTATATAAATATTCATGTAAATTCGTTTTTTTTAGAGAGAGAGGAGACTTAGAGCAATTACAAGACTTTAGTATTGAAGAATTTTTAGAGTTTATGTTTGAAGACAAGTTCTTGTGGGAAGATTTCCGGATTCCAGTTTTTATGCAATTCAGGTTTTATTTTTCCATGATGAATATCACCTTGAATGTGTAACTAAATCATTCCTTAGATTCTAGGGTTTCAAATTATCAATGTATACATGTTTTGATTAATTGAATTATTTTCCCTTTCCCTTCGTAGTTTGTGAAATCTGTGCTTATTCATAATCTTGATTTGTTGGCCACTTATTAGGATTATTTAGTTGATTACTTGAGACGTAACTGTGATAGTTTTCAATGGAAAGAGATTTTCGCAATATAATCTGATTTCTTGTCGTAACTGAAAGAGATTAATTGTAGGATAAATCTGTAGATCTTTGGAGTTAGTTAATTTATCTTGAGACCGAGCGGAGATAGGTAATTAATTAATCTACTTTACGAATTGTCCAACAAAGAAGTTCGTAATACTTTTCTGATGTTTCACTACGAAGAGGAATTAAAATTGGGAATTAATCGATTCATTCATACATGTCATACTTGTTAGGTAGATATCCCTGGATTCTGTGCTTCTATTATTTGAATTCAAAAGCTTTTTAATTTCCTGTTTAATTTCCATTAGCAAATACTGCGATTTTGAAAACAACAAAAACCTTTTTATCTGATTTCCCTAATCAGTGTTTTCAAGAACGTTTGACTTAGTACTTAAAGATTATTCGTTATTTCTTTCCCTGTGGGATCGATAATTTCATTTCCCGCTATATTATTAGCTTTGCTAAGTCGCTGTTCAATAATTTAGCGATCAAATTTTGGCGCCGTTGCCGGGGGAAAGAATAGAATTAATCTTACTATTAAGTCTGTGATTGAAATATTGCTTTAGGCTGTAATTTTCGTATTTTTCTGAAATTTTTCTCTCATTTTCGTATTTCACGTCGATCGACGCTACTTCTCATCGATTGACGAAGTTGTTTACTTTCCGTCGATCGACGCCTTGTCTCGTCGATCGACGCCTTAGTCATTTCAGAGGTTCAGTTTTCTTATTTCAGTTCGTTCCGTTTATTTTCAGTCTTACCACACTACCTCCTTTGCTGTACATGTAGTGCATGAGTACAAGAGCTAGAGGAAAGGATTCGCTTTATTACTATCCGGACATTGAAGCTACTTGTAGAAAGATCCGAAGGAATAAGCGTGCTCAGGAAAGCTCAAGTAATCACACGATGGAAGATAACGTACCACCGCCTCCACCAGTGCTAACTACAGAGGAGCAAGCTGTGCTTCTCCAAGAGGTCCAAGCTATGAGGGCACAAATCCAACAATATAATTTGGAAAGAGACCTCGAAAGGAACAATCCGAATGGAAGGGATCTTCGCCATAATCCACTATTTGAGGACAATCCCGACAATGAAGAGGATGGCAACTAGGATCCTCCGGAGGAATCTGACAATGAGGAAGAAGAGGAAGCCATGCAGAACCGGTATAAACCTCGGTTCAGGGAGACAGATTTCAGGATTGGCATCAATGCCAACAATTTTGAACTGAAGACCGGATTGGTACAGATGGTGCAACAAAATCAATTTGGAGGAAGACCTACTGAGGACCCCTATGCGCATTTGGATAAGTTCATTATGCTCTGCAACACTGTCAAAATTGGAGGAGTCAGCAAGAGTTCCATCCGAATGCGTCTGTTCGCATTCTCTTTGAGGGATAAGGCACAATCATGGTTCACTGCACTGGACAAAGGAAGCATAGGCACGTGGACCGAATTGAGGAATGAGTTTCTAGGGAACTTTTTCCCTCCGAATGTTATCAGGCAAAGACGGAAAGAAATCATCAGGTTCTCTCAAAGGCCTGATGAGAGCTTCAGTGGAGACGTGGGAGAGATTCAAAGAGCTGTTGAGAGCCTGTCCCGGACATGGTTGTCCGCCAGGAGAACGAGCTGAGGCATTTTATGAAGGGCTCAATGATAAGACAGCCAAATTGGTGGACACCACACTAGGAGACACAATCATGACGAAAAGTGGAAAGAAGGCCATGGAGTTCTTCCAAAAGATGGCCAACAACACTCAACGGTGGTCCTCAAGCCGAACTTGGCCTGTGAAAGCTCTCGAGAAAGTAGTGGAAAAAGTAGTGGAAAAAGTTGCCGAGCAACCCGATTTGGCAGCCGAGCTGAAAAAGCTCAGGGAAGAGTTTGCTAATCTGAAGCAAGAGAAAACAGTTGCTGCAGTTGAAGCAGTGCAGGGTCCAACCGAGGAAGACAATGCTGAGGTGAATTTCATTCAAAGGGGCGGTTATCAAAACAACTACTGAGGAGGATATCATCAACACAACCAGCAGAATAACCAGCCCTATACCTTCAATCACGCAAGGAATCACACTGGATTCTCCTACGCAAACCCTCAAGCTGCAGAGCAACCACCACCAGGATTTGCCGTACAAGACAGAGCAATAGTGGAGAAGAAGAAGCCAAATCTCGAGGAGATTTTGGCTAAGTTCATGGAAGGCTCCACTGATACTGTAGCCAAGTTGAAGCAGGAAATTTCGGGGGTGAACACAGAGGTTGATCAGATGCAAAAGCACGTGTAGATCATTGAAAATCAAGTCAGCCAGATCGTCGATGCCCTAGGAACTAAACACAAGTCGGGACAACTTCTGAGCAACACTCAGGTCAACCCCAAGAATCAGAATCAGAGGAACCAGGTGAACGCTATAACTCTGAGAGGGGACAAAACCTATGAATGGCCCAAGCAAGCAGGGACAGACACCCGAGATGAAGGAGAAGCCGAGGAAGAAGGAGAAGTCGTCACAGGAGAAGCTCCGTCGATCGATGAAGCATCCCCGTCGATCGACGAAGAACCAAATCATCTGTCGATCGAGGCTGAATCTCGTCGATCGACGACCGCCCCTGCTCCGCCAATGAAGAAACTGCTTTTGCCATATCCGCAGCGGTTTGCCAAGACAAAGATGAACGAAAAGTATGCACGATTTCTGGAGACAATGAAGAAGGTGCATATCAACATCCCATTGGTAGAAGCTCTTCAAGAGATGCCCGGGTACATAAAGTTTCTAAAAGACATGGTCTCTCAGAAAAGACCTTTCATGGAGCACGAGACGGTCAACCTGTTCGAAGAATGCAGCGCCATCATCCAAAAGAGGATGCCGATCAGAAGGGAAGACCCGGGTTCCTTCACAATCTCTTGTGTCATCGGAGGTGAGACCTTCGGGAAGGTTCTATGTGATTCAGGGGCATCAATCAACTTGATGTCACTATCAATCTTTAGACGGTTAAAGATCGGAAGCATCAAGCCCACAACAATCTCACTTCAGATGGCTGATCGATCAGTCACATATCCGAAGGGCATCGTTGAAGATGTGCTGGTAAAGGTAAAGGATTTCATAATTCTAGCTGACTTTGTGGTGCTCGACATGGAGGAGGATCGAAACATTCCTCTGATCCTTGGAAGACCATTTCTGAAAACCGGAGGGGCGTTAATCGACATCCGCGACAGCAAGCTGACGTTCCGAGTGAACAATGAGTCCGTCACATTCTCGATTTATAAGGCAATGTAGAAGCACAACGATGGAAGCTATGCAGAAAAATGCCACATGATCAACTGCTTCAGCCCGGTAATGTCTTCCCCTTTCACCTATCTCAAAAGTGAGTCGGATTTCCTGGAAAACTGCTTGCAACACTCCCTTTCCTCATCCACAAATCTGGACGACGCAACCGAGGGGATCATGGATCTGGTCATGGAGCTGGATGTATTCGAGGAGGTAACTCGAGAGAAAGAAATTAAAAGAGAACCGCTGCCCAACCACTACAGCCATTTCTCGTCGATCGAGTCCAATGCCTCGTCGATCAACGCCACAGCAATACCCTCGTCGATCGACGAAGATGCTTCATCGATCGACGACAGCCTGGAAAAGCCGATTTCCAGCTCTGACCCGCCAATCCTGGAGCTCAAGACACTTCCGACACATCTCAGGTACGCATTCCTAGGGTCAGATAGCACTTACCCTGTTATTGTTTCTGCTTATCTTTCACAGGGGGAGTTAGACAAACTGCTGCGAGTTCTACGGACATACAAGTCCGCCATTGGATGGACTTTGGGAGATATCAAAGGGATCAGTTCTTCGCTGTGCATGCACAAGATCATCCTTGAAGAGGATGTCAAACCAAAGAGACAAGCACAACGACGTCTGAATCCCATCATGCAGGAGGCTGTAAAGAAGGAGGTTCTCAAACTCCTCGACCATGGCATGGTCTACCCAATTTCCGACAGCAAGTGGGTAAGCCCTACACAAGTAGTAGCCAAGAAAGGAGGCATGCAAATAGTAAAGAATGATGATGGAGAAGAAGTAGCGAAAAGACCAATCACGAGATGGCGAGTCTGCATTGACTACCGAGCTTTGAACACCGCCATGTGCAAGGATCACTTTCCTCTTCCATTCATTGATCAAATGCTCGATAGATTGTCTGGTTACCCTTTTTATTGCTTTCTTGATGGTTACTCGGGGTACAATCAGATAGTTGTGGCACCTGAAGATCAACATAAAACGGCATTCACCTGTCCGTATGGAGTATTCGCCTACCGACGGATACCCTTTGGATTATGCAATGCACCGGCCACCTTCCAGCGATGCATGACGGCAATCTCCCACGACTTGATCGAGGACATCATGGAGGTATTTATGGATGACTTCTTGGTTTTTGGTAGCTCATTTGATGTTTGTTTGCAGAATTTGGCTACTGTACTTGAGAGATGCACCGAGACAAACCTATGCCTCAATTGGGAGAAATGCCATTTCATGGTACGGGAAGGAATTGTGTTGGGACATCGAGTGTCAGCCGAAGGACTAGAAGTGGATCGAGCCAAAGTGACAGCCATTGAGAAGATGCCACCACCAACAAATGTCAAAGCCGTTCGACGCTTCCTAGGTCATGCAGGATTCTATAGGAGGTTCATCAAAGACTTCTCAAAGGTGCCCCGGCCCTTGTGAAACTTGCTGGAGAAGTATGTGTCCTTCGTTTTTGACGAAGAATGTCTGAAAGCATTTGAGAAGCTGAAAGAAGCGCTGGTAACTGCACCAGTCCTAACCGCACCAGATTGGAAAGAGCCCTTCACATTGATGTGCGACGCCAGCGACTACACTGTTGGAGCAGTTCTGGGCCAACTGAAAGGAAGACTCTACCATGTGATTCAATACGCCAGCAAGAGCATGAATCCGGCCCAATGCAACTACACCACGACGAAAAAAGAGATGCTCACGGTTGTGTATGCCTTCGACAAGTTCCAGCCTTATCTGATAGGCTCAAAGACCATTGTCTACACCGACCATGCAGCAATTAGGTACTTGTTCGCAAAACAAGATGCCAAGCCCAGACTGATCCGATGGATACTGCTGTTGCAAGAGTTCGACTTGGAGATCAAGGACAGACAAGGAAGCGAGAACATCATCGCCGATCACTTGTCAAGGCTCGAACCACCGGTCAAAGGAGATGATCAGCAATCGACAATCCAAGAGACATTCCCCGACGAACAGGTCTATGCCTTGAGGGACATGAGAGAGATTTATGAATCCAAAACTCCGTGGCTTGCAGACTTCGCCAACTACCTGATCGGCGGCGTATTTCCTTCGGACTCCTCTCCATATGCAAAGAAGAAGTTTCTGCACGATATCAGATTCTACTATTGGGAGGATCCCTACCTGTGGCGCAGATGTGCTGACGGCGTCATTCGCTGCTGTGTGCCCCAGTCCGAGTGGCAGAAAATCTTCGAAGCCTGTCATTCATCTCCTACTGGTGGCCACCATTCAGCCAACCGGACTGCTTTCAAAATCCTCGCAAGCGGATTCTATTGGCCTTCCATCTACGAAGTCTATCGCTGATGGATAACGGGTTGTGATCGCTGCCAGAGGACCGGCAACATCTCGCGGAGGGATGAGATGCCACAGACTCCGGTGATTGAAGTGGAAATATTTGATGTCTGGGGGATCGACTTCATGGGACCCTTCCCGCCATCGCAAGGATTCACATACATTCTATTGGCAGTGGACTACGTATCACATGGGGTCAAAGCCATTCCGACAGTCACCAATGATCACAAAGTCATCATCAAGTTCCTGCAAAAGCTCATAACAAGATTCGGAACACCAAGAGCCCTGGTAAGTGATGGAGGATCACATTTTTGTAACAGATGGTTTTCTTCTCTTCTTGCTAGGTAAGGAGTAAAGCACCGCGTTACCACCCCATATCACCCTCAAGGGAACGGGTTGACGGAACTATCCAACAGAGAAATCAAGCAGATCTTGGAGAAGACGGTAAAGCAAAGAAAGGATTGGGCGGCAGTTCTCGACGATGCACTTTGGGCATACCGCACCGCCTACAAAACACCGATTGGGACATCTCCATATCAGCTGATTTTCAAAAAATCATGTCACCTTCTCGTCGAGATGGAACACAAGGCTTGGAGGGCAGTGAAAGAATTAAATTTGGATTGGAAGATAGCTGCAGAAGAACGCGCCATGGCACTGAACGAATTAGAAGACTTTCGGGACGAAGCCTATGAGAATAACGTCATTTATAAAAATCGAGCGAAGAGATTCCACGACAAAAAGATCCGCTCGCATGTTTTCCATTCAGGTGACAAGGTTCTCCTCTTCAAATCCCGTCTTCGATTCATGTCCGGGAAGCTACAGTCAAAGTGGGCCGGACCATACACCGTGATTTGCCAATTCATGAACGGTGTAGTTAAATTAGCTGGCCAAGATGGAAAGAATTTCAAAGTGAACAGGCAAAACCTGAAACCATACTTCACCCCTCTTCAAATCGAAGCAGTGGAGAAGTACTACTTGAACCCCCCTTAAAAACTCAGGTATTGTCGAGCTAGCGACATAAAACCAAGCACTGGTTGGGAGGTAACCCAACAGTTTCCTGCTTTATTTATTTCTGTTATTTTCTATTCAGTCAAGTCTAGTCAGTTGAGTTTCATTTTTTTTCTTTTTGAATTGTTTCGGGTCCAGTCATCTGTCGACCACGTCGATCGCTGCTCTTTGGCATCGATCGACGAGGAAATTCTGCCAAGTCGATCGATGCTATTCGTCGTCGATCGACGAGCAAGTTTCGCCTTCGTTGATCGATGAGAATGCCTCGTCAATCGATGCGAGTGATTTTGAAGTCGGACAGAGACGGGTTTAAAACCCACTTTTTCTCATTTTTTCCTCACAAACACACGACGCACGCCTCTCTCACTCTCCCAAACACCCACCTCAAATTTTTTCTCCCCAAATTCGTCACTACCAACCACGGTATGTATCCTAACACTCTCCTCTTCGATTATTTCATATGTTTTGAAGGATTTGAGCATGATTTTTGATAAAAATTGAAGTTGGAGCCCTAGTTTTCATTTTTGCAATTTTGTCAATTTTGTTGCTATTCATTATTATTACTCAATATGGTTAGTCGTTCTAGTCGATGTACTTACTTGTGATTGGTTTGTTGCTTGATTTTCATTGAATTTAACGAACGATAGTTTGGGGGATAATTCTAGTTGGGGGTGTTATTTTAGTTTTGCTATTTCTGGGACAATTTCTGTCGAACAAGGAGGTGGTATGCTAGGATTGAGTTTGAATTGCATAAATGTCAAATCAATTTTGCATGGGTAGATTTTTTTTTTTTTTTTTTGAGGATTCTTGCACAACTGGATGCACTTTTGTTGGAAATTTTGTGAAGAATTGTGATGAACATTGACAGATTTTTCCCACTACCCTTGCAGATTGACCATGGATTTTCGACCCACCTTCACCAAACAGGCTCATGAGAGGCGATACAGAAAACTTTCAGAAGATGAGTTTACTGTCCGGCAGACACTTTACCCATGCCCGGAGACAATGCAAATGCTGGGAATCCGAGAGGATGTAGAAGCTCTCTTGCAGAGAATTAATTGGAATGCATGGATGATAGCCCGATGGCCGACATACCCGTCGCTCGTCCTGGAGTTTCTTGCCTCACTCCACGTCTTCGAGGTTCAGCTGGAATCAGAGCCTACCACAATTGGTTTCCAGCTTCTGAACCAGTACTACGAAATTCCAAGGGACGAGCTTCAAGAAATCTGGGGAGTCCACGTTGGGGGGTCGGTTTTCTCCCCCCAAACTTTGACATTGCCCGCTTCTGGACCCGGATCGTATCCAATGCCAAAGAAGACCTGCGGGAGTTTGACTCGGGGACCTTGAAAGCGTCCTCCATCGACAACCCAGTTTTCAGATATCTTCAGAGATGCATGGGGGTGTCGTTCACCAGCAGACATGAGAGCGGGAAAGTAAGAGTGGGGGAACTTTTCGCCCTCAATTGCATGTTGACAGGGGAGCAGTTTAGCTTCGGGGCGCTAGTCATGGACCAATGGCGGCATCAGATCAAGGCCTCTAAAGGCAACAATTGGAGCGGGGGATTGATCACACCGATTGCGGAGCATGTGGGGATTGATTTGACACAAATCGAGGCGCTTGAGGATGACAACCGAGGACTCGGCACTGGGACCCTGGTGAAGATGTTGATGCTTTCACCACGGGCATCAGGTTGGTCCTTGAGGATGTCCAATGGGGACAGGTTTCCACTTCCACAGCGGGACCTCACTCATGTCACTGATTATCACTTCCGTAATAATTGGTTGATGAGCACACCCGCCCACTTGAGGCTGATGGTCGGAGCACACGGAGGCCCAGGTACCTCCAGACTTCAACACCGACCACTGACCCAGCCAGACCAGCGACCGCCGCAGACGCCCCCAGAAATGCCCGAGGAGGAGGAACCTGAGGATGCGGAGGATGACGGAGGAGGAGAGCACACCCCTGACCGGACCGGCAGACGGCTGCTAGGCCACTTCGCGGGAGAGTCTTCATCTTCCGGGGTGGATCTGGCAACGATCTACCAGTTTATGCAGCAGCAGGCTGATTTGCATGCAACAGAGCACACACGGCAGGCGGAATTTCGACAGCACGTGAACACGAGGCTGAATACCATTGACGTGCAGATGCAGTGACTCCTCCTGAACACGCAGCCTGAGTCTGTTTTCCTACGCCGACAAAGAGAGCGATAGGACCGCCGGCGGCGACTGCCTGTGTGGCCATCTCCCGATGTCGAGATGGAGGATCCTCCAGAGGAGGAATGAGGTACCGTTTCCTTTTCCTTATCTAACTTTCAAACTTGTCCACTCCTTCGAGTAGAACAAGTTTGGGGGGATGAGGATAGGAAAAGAGAAACATTTGTTTTTTTTTTATTATTATGCTTTATTTTAATTTTTCGTTGTTTCGTTGTTTTTCTGTTTTTGTTTTCGAATTTTTTTTTTTCTGAACCATCACCATGTTTGTTCTTTTGCTTCAGTGTGAACAATTGCTCTCTGCAAGGCTTTTTACTCAAAATTAGTATTTTTGAACTCTTGATTTGTGGTACTTGTTCTGAGTGAATAGTCTGAGCATTATTTAGGAGCTTTTGAACATAGGACAGTCGGAACTTTTTGATTATGATGGTGTTATGACTGATTACTTGCCTTTACTTAAACTAGAATTGTTGATTGATAATCGAGATATTTGCTGATTAAGAATGATAATCTGTGTGATAGAGTAGCCAATGATAGGAGCTATTTGCTTGATATGTTGATCTTTGAAACTTAAATTTTTGCAAGATAACTGTTCAAAATTGGATAATTATTGAGGAGTAACGAAAATTTCTACCCTGTGAGGAATTTGTGCCATTTTTTTCGTTTGATGAGTGATAAAGTTGTTAGACTTATTTCATAGAATTTGACGAATTTCTCTCTTGAGGTTGCATTAAGTGTGGTAATAGGGTGAAAATGATTTTAGGCATGTTCTTTCGTAGCCCATTCCCCATACACTAACCTTAAATCTTCACTTTTAGCCCCTTTGAGCCTTGAATGAATTTTTTTCTTTGATTAGAAGGGTTGATGAATAAGATGATTGTGATTTATTGGATGGTGTGAATTGTGGGAATATGATGTGAGGCCATGTGAGGCCATGTGCGAAAAAAAAAGAGAGAAAAGAAAATTTTTTAGGGGTTTCCATGGGAAATGTTAGAAAAAAAAAATGAACATTGGTGAGAAAAGAGAAAGAAAGAAAATGAGGGAAACTCATTTATGTTGTTCACAAATAACTGAGAGCAAGTTCTTAGGAACCCCGAGAATTATGAAAAAAAAAAGGGGAAAAGGACAAGATTGTGTTTGAAGAAAGAAAAAATTTTATGTGGGCATGATATGCTAAAGACTTGGTGTTGATTGAAATATTTTGAGTCACTTAGCCAAAAATATCCTACCTTTTAGGTGAGCCACATTACAACCAAATTAAGACCTTTCTGATTCCCTGAAAAGCCTCACTAACAAGCAGTGGAGAGATGAGAAATTTGTCAAACCTATGGTGAAATAAACTAAAACTTTGAATGTGTGAATTTCACCCCTTTTGCTTGATTGAGCGATGAGTGCAAACACTGCCCGGAGAGGTTTCTCCTCAATAGTTTACCAATGAGAATTTGTTTGGATTGCATGATTTATGTGAATAAGTGAAACTTAGATTGCAAAAGAGGCTTGTGAGGCATTGCACACTTTTATCTGCATTTGATTGGAATTCTTTTCTGTAAATTGATCGAGGACGATCAATGGTTTAAGTTTGGGAGTTGATAAGTTAGGATTTTCACCAACTTATCTTATGGTTCTTTGACTGGTTGTGTAATGTTCAGATTGTTTTTGTATCTTTTTCATGCATTAATTGGTTTTTGTACTTGGAATGTCGTGTTTGCTGAATCATGCAGGTTTTTAGTCGAAAAAATAGACAAGAATTAGGATCCAGTTTCAGCACCTCGTCGATCGACGGAAAGGCTCATCGATCAACGAGGCAAAGAAAGCCAAGCGCTCGACGAAAGGAGAAGGAAGATCGACGGAAGCAAAGGCCGCGTCGATCGCTGCCAATGCTCGTCGATCGACGAAGATGGTTCAGGAGCAGCGATCGACGCCAGACCGCCAAGATCGACGCGCATGCGGGAACCCTAGTCTGAATCTAATTTTGAGATAAAGGCATATCTAACCCAAGATACTGCTTGATACATCTTTCACCTATATAAATATTCATGCAAATTCGTGTTTTTTAGAGAGAGAGGAGACTTAGAGCAATTACAAGATTTTAGTATTGAAGAATTTTTAGAGTCTATGTTTGAAGACAAGTTCTTGTGGGAAGATTTTCGGATTCCAGTTTTTATGCAATTCAGGTTTTATTTTTCCATGATGAATATCACCTTGAATATGTGTAACTAAATCCTTCGTCGGATTCTAGGGTTTCGAATTATCAATGTATACATGTTTTGATTAATTAAATTATTTTCCCTTTCCCTTCGTAGTTTGTGAAATCTGTGCTTATTCATAATATTGATTTGTTGGCCACTTATAAGGATTATTTAGTTGATTACATGAGGCGTAACTGTGATAGTTTTCAATGGAAAGAGATTCTCACAATATAATCTGATTTCTTGTCGTAACTGAAAGAGATTAATTGTAGGAATAAATCTGTATATCTTTGGAGTTAGTTAATTTATCTTTAGACCGAGCGGAGATAGGTAATTAATTAATCTACTTTACGAATTGTCCAACAAAGAAGTTCGTAATACTTTTCTGATGTTTCACTACGAAGAGGAATTAAAATTGGGAATTAATCGATTCATTCATACATGTCATACTTGTTAGGTAGATATTCCTGGATTCTGTGCTTCTCTTATTTGAATTCAAAAGCTTTTTAATTTCCTGTTTAATTTCCATTAGCAAATACTGCGATTTTGAAAACAACAAAAACCTTTTTATCTAATTTCCCTAATCAGTGTTTTCAAGAACGTTTGACTTAGTACTTAAAGATTATTCGTTATTTCTTTCCATGTGGGATCGATAATTTCATTTGCCGCTATATTATTAGCTTTGATAAGCGATCAGTTTGCTGGATATTTTACCTCATGAGTGATGGAGCCCAAGGTGCAGTTCGAGAGCAAGATCCAGCCTATATTCCTAGTGGACCTATGACGAGAGCTAGGGCGAAGAAGTTAAGAGATGGATTACAAGTGTTGATTAAAGAGATTTGGGCTCAAGAAGTATTCAAGAAGCCCATCGGAGTTGAAAATAAAATTGGGCCAAGATGGATTAATTTAATTATGACATCTGGGCTTAATTAAGTTGATGTGGGCTTAGATATAATGTAATTTTGAATTTAATAGGTTTTATTTAGTTTTTAGAAGTTATTTTCAAGATTTACATGTTGTATGTCTTGAAAGATTTTATATATCTTTTTAGATTTGATTTCCTAGATAGATTAGGAGTAGAGATTTTGTTTTTACACCCTATATATAGGGCTGCTTATTTTCGAATTTAGACTCAGTTTTCAGTTCAATAATAATTTTGTGAGTTATTTCTCCAATCCTGAAAACTCATGAATTTCTGTGGATTACCTTGAAATTCAAACCTGACTTATCAATCGAACTTAAACATTCAATTGTGGTGTCTTCTACCGTTCTGCGTCATTAGTTCTTCAGCTTCTTGGGGCGTATATGAGATTATTCTGGAATACATCATTTGAAGGGTCGATAGTTCTTTAGCTTCTTGGGGTGTATATGAGATTTGTCTGGATTATGTCATTTGAAGGGTCGAATTACGGTTGTTGAATTTCCATCCATTCATCGTTTCATTTTTTTGTCCTTTTGGAGTCGTTTCTGCGTCGTGTCAACTCTTGTTCCTGGGTTGCGATCTAAACCTTCCGGCGAGGATCATATCAATGAGATTCGATTTGGTTGTATTGATATTGATATTTTACACTAGTGGTTTGATTTGGATGGATGTCTTATGGTTTTATCTTTTTAGAATGAATGTGATTGCATGAATTGGTTATTCAGGTTGATGTTGGATAGTGGATTGATTGGTAGTGCTAGTGGAGCAATGTTTGATGTTTTTAGATTGTGGATTGTGGATTGTTGGTTGAAAGATGTTTGGAATGAGGCTAATATTTGTTTTAGTGCTTATATGTTGTGAGGACTTAAAGTGAGGTGTTTTGAGTGAGATTTTTGAATTGGTGGAAATGAGCTTGTGTTGTCATGAATTATACTCAAATTGGTGGTGTTTGTGTTTATGTTTAGTAGGTATCATAAGGCAAATGGAGAAGCGGTTGGATCGTGGATGCCCATGGGTAACGCATTTCTATGCCATTTAGATTTGATTGCATTATTAGTTGTTGTTAGGTTGTTGGTGTGTGTTGTGTGATTGTGTGAATGTTGAACTCAAACTTGGCTTAAGATTTATTCATGATTAGCTAGTGAAGTTTGAAGTTTACCTAGACCTATGATAGGGCAAAATTTTTAACATCGAAGCATGCCTAGGTTAAACTTTTGAATTGCTGAGTTTTGTGCGTGGTTAATGTTTTGGACTTAACAATAAGCCGTGGGAATTGAGCCTTGACATTGTCTTAATTTTTGGTTGTGAGAGGCGAGTTTGAAAGCATGAAATCTAGAACTTGCATTTGTTCTTGATCTATTAGCATGAGCATGTAACTAGAAAATGATATTACGCCATCGATTACTAGTCCTACCTTGCACATCGGGAGTATAAGGTATTTTATTTGATCATTATTTGTCTTTCTTACCTTCGTTTCCCGGGATTGAGCTTTATTGGAGAATATTCTTTAATATGATTAGGACAAAGTTTGGGGGAATGAGAGTTTGAGGGTGAATACGGTGTTGTGAGTTTGGGTTGGGAATAGTTTGGTTTAATTGAATCCCGATTGATGAGGCTAGAATTTGGTAGGTTGAAATGTTGGATTGAAAAGTCGGGAAGAATGGTGCAATCATAAAAAAATGAGCACTATCAAAAAAATTTTTGCGAGAGAAAAGAAGAGAAGGAAATAGAAAGAAAGAAAAATGTATGAACATGCAAAAGACATGAAGAAAAATGAAGAAGAAAAGAAAAGGAAAAAATTGAAAGAAAGAATGGAGAAGAGAAAAGCCTCGGGATTAGTGGTTCGAAGTTAATAATTGGGGGGTTCTTAGGAAATTGAGGAGTTTAGTTATTTTGGCCAGAAATTGTTTACCTTTTAGTTTACCACGTTATAACCTAAATAAGGACCTTCTTGATTCTAGGAGTTAGCTCATTGTAGTATAGTGGTGAGAATGGATGCAAGTGTATGGAAATCGAGTTTGAAAATCTCGTGCTTGTGTGAATTTTCCCTAAACACGTAAGGGAGTGCAGTTCATTGTTTTTATCCAATTTGTTGAGAGGATTGAGTCTATAGTATTAACTGTGTCACAAAGTTAGGTGATAATCTCGTTTGACTAGGGCATGCTAAGATGTATAAGATGAGCTATGAGGTATTGCACAAAGTATAACGATTGCTTTAGTTTGTTTTGATTGATGACAATCAAAGGTTCAAGTTTGAAGGATTATGATATTCTCACATACTCGTCCTCCCAGAATCTAGCGTTGGTGTTAACAATGATTTTCTCTACAGTAAATGTAACCACCTTTCGTATGCCTAGGATACCCTACAAACTACATTACCTTGGACTTGCTTTCTAACTTATCAGATTCCTTAGTCAGCACATGTCCTGGACAACCCCATACTTTAAACTTGCTTAAACTGGGTTTGCGTCCAAGGAAGAGTTCAAAGGGTGTCTTAGGAACCAATTTAGAAGGCACTTGGTTTAAGATGTAAGTCGTTGTTTCCAATGTGTATCCCCAAAATAAAATGGGTATGCTTGCATAATTCATAATTGATCTCACTATTTCTAAAAGAGTTTTATTTCTTATTCCAGCTATACAATTTTGCTGGGGAGTACCCGGTGTAGTCCACTGGGATTTTTTCCCATGATTTGATATATATTATAGGAACTCGTTCCTGATGTATTCACCACCACTGGGACATTTTCCCATGATTTGATAAATATTATAGGAACTCGTTCCCGAAGTATTCACCACCGCGGTCGCATCGCAATGACTTGATAGTTTTCCCGACCTTCTTCTGTACTTCAGCCTTGAACTCTTTGAATTTCTCAAAGCATTCAAACTTGTAACGAAGCAGGTAAATGTATCCGTATCTTTAGCAATCATTAATGAAAGTGACGAAGTACTCATACCCTCCACGAGCCTGTGGTGGACATGGGACCACATAAGTCAGAATGGATCACTTCCAACACATCCACTGCTCGAGACTGACGAACCTTAAAAGGCCTAGAAGACATCTTTCCCTCGATGCAGGATTCACAGACTTGATAAGGTATAGCCTGAACTAACTCTAACGTACCGTCATCTGCAAGTCACTAAATTCTCTTCATGTTGGTGTGACCCAGTATTAAGTGCTAGAGATATGTAAGATCCTAGTCAGAAGAAGTAAACTTTCTCTTTCTAGGAATATCAATATCAGATGAATTAATCAGCATCCCAAAACAGATAACGTCATTATTATCAGTGATAGAAATTAATAACCATCATAAGTAACAGAAATACCAATGTGAAGCTGATTAATATTTGTCCAACCGGAAAACACGGCAAAAAAAAGACTCTCAAAAGTACTTTATTAATCAAAACATTAGGAAAAAGAAATCTTCATGAGGTTTCGTTTAAGATACATTGCATTCCATGCAGCTGATATTTTCTAGCCATTATTGCCCAGCTTTCTCGGCACGGTCCCCTGCAATGTACAACAACATGGTTAACAAGCCAGTGTCCACAACTCTTGGAAGAGCAAAGACAAACTCTAATCATTCAACCGTTATACATGCAAATGACAGACCTTGTCTAGCTTTGTCGGTCTGACAATCTTTCTTCCAGTATCCTTTCTTACCATGTCTTAAACATTTGTCCTTCATAGTTCGAGCCCTAGGCTTCTTTTTAACTTCCATGTCCTTTTTAGTTGTCTTCTCAGCTTTCTTCTTAATTCCTATTTTCTGTTTCGCACCATTTGATGGAGCAAAGTGATTACCAGAAGTAGCTAAGACAACCTTTTAAGGATTCTTGACTGATTCTGCTGCCATCATGTCATTAAGTAACTCATTAAGAGTATAATATGTCTTGTTCATCACAACATTCAGTCTGAAATTCTCAAAGGACTTAGGCAGAGTGTTCAGTATGATATCGACTTTAGCCTCGTCAATACCTCCACCGTGCACAGTCAGCTCATCCATGAGGTGAGTCATGGAAACTACGTGCTCTCTCACTGAGCTACCATCAGTCATTTTTCTACTCCAAATATCCCTCTTAAGATTAAATATGACAGCTCTATCAATTTCCCCATAGGTTGCCTCCAGACTATTCATAATATCATAGTAGTCATCATATAACACTTGACTAAATTTTTAGATTTCTGCCACTTGTTGTGATAGTCTACTTCCTCTTGAGAGGACTCAGCAGTAGGCACTATAGGACAAACCACTTGTAGAACGAACATGTGTTCTTTGTCAATTAGGATGTATTCGAGATTGTGCTTCCATTCTAGGAATTTAGGACCAGTTAAAGGATTTTGTGCAAGAATATTGATGTCATTAGACATAGACATATCTGAAACAAATAAAGAATTTAAATAAGAACAAACATGCAGAACATTTGAAAACAAATGCAATGAAAACTTCTTGATAAATCAAGTACAAATGTTTTCCACTTATTGCCCAAAGGTGATGGATTTATATAATGAAAACATTATGATTGGTGTATTAAGTACGAGGTCGATTGGTTAATATACTGGAAATCATAAATGTTGTATGTTAATCTCCTGTCCGAATTAACAAACATGTGTGGTAAACGCTATTATCCTCTTATCTCGTCAATAGGGAGATCATACGGTGTGTAGTAGATCATGGAAGATCGTATGGATCGTTTGAACTAGCGAGATAAATGATTATCACAACTGAGACAGATTCAAGATAAACTGTCGGTGTAGGCTGCATCATACGCAGTAATAAGCATCTTATCTTGGATGGCTTGGTATGCTGGTGTGAGGCACTCATTGATAAGGACCTAAGTTGAGATCGATTCTTTTATCTGACATTAAAAGAATCTAGATGTCTATGGCTTGATGAGATCCTAAGCCTAAATGAAGGTACAAAAATATACGCATATTGTGTATCACTTTGAGTTGCAGTGAAAGTAACTAGTTTAGCTTGTATATTTGTATCTTGAGTGATAGCAGTTTGTGTATGACTGTCTGGTACTGGAACTAGGTAACCACATCCAGTATAGGATGGTGACATTCCCTAAGTAGCTCAAAAGGTTCGTTATGCTAAAGTCTTGCGGGCTGATTAAGTTCAAACATAAGTGAAAATGTTTGAGTGGATTGACACAAGAATATAAGATGTTAATTAATTAAATGGCTTGTTAGAGCTTTAATTAATTAACGAATGTTTGTAACCTTAAATGTGGGGATATACCGAACCTATGCAACCCGTACCTCAAAAGGTGGTAGCAAATAGGTAGGACGGTACTAATTCACTGGTGGAATGAATAAATATTAATCAATTAATTAATTATATTCTGGGTTGAATATGGGAATTAATTAATTGATAGGCCTTTTTTGCTATTTGCAATCTGGTCCCTGGTCTGGCCCATGAAAACTCAGGCCCAATAGGCCTCAGGTTCTCAGATTACCTACTCCACAAGATCATAAGTTGCAACACAACAAACTAGTATTTTGGGAGCTGTGGTGATCGACTAGATCTGACAAACGAGGAGGAAATTCTGCTTCTCAACCGAGCAAGAAATCCGAATGGAATCTTCACCAGATATTCAGATTAGAGTTGAGATACAGATCAGAAGATCAGATCAGGAGGATCGTGTTCTTTCTTCTCTCACTCTTTGTTTTTGAAAATTATTATTAATTTTCAAAGATTTAATTCCTCAATCTATTAGGAACAAATCGTGTTGCGCGGGAAAAGAATCGAGGATCAAATCTCTGTGCACTCGTTCTTCAGGTTTCTACAATCCAGGTATTCCGCAAAAACCCCCTTTATGCATGATTAATCGTAGGCATAGAAATTTATTTTTGATATTCCAGTTAACGATCTCGGCTAATGGATTAAATGATTCAGTTCACAAATCCCTTCAATTGGTATTAGAGCCAGGTTGATTAATTGGCTCCGTCAGGAAAAATATTATTGCCTATGATTTGCATGATAATTATTATTGATTGAATGCATGAATGATTTTTTGATTGTATGATTGTGTTTTTGTTCCTCGTGGTTCTCGGGTTAATACGCCCTTTTATAAGGATTCATTTTTCACCCACGAGATAAATCCATGGTTAGATTTAAATTCCAAATTGTATAAGGATGTTATTTCCCTATAATTTTTAATTTTAAATTAAATCTGTAAAACAAAGAACGAAGAACGTGAAGAACACGAAGAACGAATAAAGAACACGAAAAATGAAGGGCCGCACAATAGTGCATGACAATGCCGGCACGGCAGCAGGTTATGCACGGCAGTCACGCGCAGTAGGGGAATGGCGGGGATCGCGCGCGACGGGTAGCAGTCGCACGACCACAGACTGGCCAGGCGGGTGCAGTGGCTCTGGGATGGCGACGCGGGGAGGTGGAGGCTAAGCCGAGACGGTGGGTAGCGGCGGCCTGGGCGCGAGGAGCTGCGCGCGACACGGTGGAACCCTAGGTTCCGCGTTCGTGCGCAGGCACCCTGCGCGGCCCTTTGCGCGCTCACCTGCAGCAGGCTTGCGCTCCTCGAATAGCATCGGCAGCGCGGTGGTGAAGCGTAGCGGCTCAGGGCGAGGAGGATGTGCGTTGTGTAGGGTTTGAGTCTACGATGAACAACACGAGTTGCCATTATGAATTTTTTGCCAAGGGTCGTTCTTAGGATACCAGGAATAAATTTTAATTAAATAAACCATGCGAATCCTATGCATGCTCCTACAAAATTAATTGCATAGGATGGATCTAGAGATTACCTAATTTCACCGTTTGATCTACAGGACAGATCGGAGAATAACAACGATGAAATAGATCTGGATCTGGATCTGGATCTGGATCTTGGACGCCGGCGATGAGCGGTTGTTCCTACAGATCTGATCTTCTGATCTGTTCCCTTGCTCCTTGGAAATCTGGTGACGATTATCTACCAAGTTGAATCCGAGATCTGGAGAAATCCATCAGTTTCTCCCTTTCCGGATTGCTGCCGCCGTCTCTCCCCTTTTACTGGTTATACTGAAAGTCTAACTTGATCTGATGGAGAGAAGGCCTATATATAGTGTTAGGGTTTTGAGAAACCCTAACCCTAATGGGCTCTGAGCAGTTAATGGGCCTGCCAGATGCAAATAATAAAGTGGGCCCTCTTTATTAATTAATCCTTCCTTGTTCAACCCAGAACATAATTAATTAATAAAACATTGTTTTAACCTTCACCACGGTAACAATGCTGACTCGCCCCTTTATTACCACGTTATTAGGAACGGGTTGCACCAAACTAACATGATCCACATATTTAAGGTTTTAAGACATTCATTAATTAATTTGGCCTATGACAATTTGCCACAATTAATTAATCTCTTATTTCCTGAGTTACACCACTCACTCCTTTTCACTTATGCCTGAATTAAATAATTCAACCTGCAGGGTTTAGCATAATGAACCTTGTGAGCTCCTCAGGGAATGTCACCATCCTGAAACGGATATGCTTACCAAAACGTCCAAACTAAGCAGGCCACACACAAATTACCAACACCCAAAATACAAGTATTAGAGTACATGTAAGACTCGCCACTCTAGTAAATTAAAGTGTGGTCAATCTGTGTGTGCCCCTTATCCTTCAGTTAGGTTTAAGATCATAGGAAGTATGTTAGGGATTTGGCTCATTCGTATGTTAATGTGAATGTCACATCCCACTGTTGATCCCATCAATACATAACAATGTACCGACACATCAAGTAGCTAGGATAAGCCTACTTATGAACCGATGTGCCGCAACTTAGACCGACAGCCTATCCAGGGACCATCTCAGCTGTGATACTGTTTATATCTCGCTAGGTCAAACGATTCATATGATCCTCTGTGATCTACTACACACCATATGATCATCCCTATAGGCGAGATAATAGGATATTATAGTTCGTTGTATGTTTGTTCCATCAGACAGCGAGCATTGTTGTGGCAACATATATGAAGACCAGTGTACAAAACACTTAATCATATTTGCTTTCAGTATATAATTCCAACAATCTCCCACTTATACTTAAAGCATAATACAATTGCTTTACCGAAGTATTAAGTGTGTCTATACTGTCAATCACTCCCACTGCATTCAGGTCACCTCTTGTCACGATTTCCCGTATGATGTGATACCACATATCCTATGTGTTTCACCACCTTGTGAGTCTTGGGTTCCCTTGAGTTTGTCATTGCACCAACATAATCACAATTCCTTGGGATCTAATTAGGCAAACTCAGAACACACACCTCTAGAGGATGGCATCGGAGCTATACTGCTTCTTGCGAAGCTAATGAAGCTGACAAAAAACTCAGCCTTCATACAGGAATCCCTAACACACTTCTGTGTTAGATTCCTATAACTCCTCCTCCAAGGCCAACACATAGTTAGAGGTCGACTTTCTTTCCTTATGATCCTCCTAGATATCCGATGCCATTCAACTCACATAGCACACTTGTAAACCGATATGCCTATCCTGAGTTAAATTGATATCTGTCTAACATGCTTATCGCATTGCAGATATCTGAGCTCGTTCATCTGCACTATAGAAAGACAACAATCTTTCTTTCTATGAACGACTCACCACAGAATCAATTTAAGCGACTTGAGATACCTGAACATCATTTTTCTTGTGTCAACACAAGACTTTAATTCAAAAGATGTTCCAGAATCTCATAAGTCCTACTTCTGAAACTGTTCGGATAACCATCCTTTATGCCTGACGATATCCCCACACCGTTTCCGAATGTGAAAATACTATCTGCATAATGTGCAAGGCCAACCACGCTTCCGCTGACACATAACTGGTACATGTAACTCTCATTCTCGATAGACAATATCGAAATGTCTGTTACATGTCCTTGAAGTTCGTTTAAGTTCATACTTGAACTACCTTGGCTTCGAGACATGATGCTGCACATAACTTATCTGGTTGTCACATACAGATGTCATTACCTTTTATCAAGGTACCCGTTTATAAAATACGGATGACTTCATCTATCTTCCAGATATTTAGATACATATGTGCTGTTATGGTTAAAAGAATTCGAATGGGTTTAATAGTTGCAACCAGTGAGAAGGTCTTGTTGTGAAACATACCTTTGCTCACTAACCTAGACATCGAATATACTAGGTTACCATTCTAGCATTTTACTTGTATATCAATCAGTTGCCTATAGCTGGTAAGCTATGTGGCAATCACTGATCCTGATACACAACCATAACCTTTACTGACTCATTTCTGAATCTATGACTTGACGTCATTAAACTGCATCGTTTGTCTTAATAGTTTCGTTGCGCTTTAAGGGATAAGCACGATGTTGTTCGTTAAGCTGGGAACAAGTCCAAAGACTGTTTCCACGAACCAGTACCATTAAGCCTGTTAAGGCAACCTCCCACTGCAACAATGCTCCTTTTATGTTGTCAGTTAATGGTGCATTAATTTGTGGTTTACCACCTTACACAGGTGACCGCACAATTGGCACCATACCTTCCAAGGTATGCTCAATCAGCCACGGGGTATTTCCTGATGGATTTGAATTGTCTCCTCTAAAACGTTAGAAAACAATCTCACATTTGGATTCATGGTTTCATCCTATACAACTTGCTTGTAACTAGGATACATAAAACCACCATCTTTTTCGTTTACTTGGAATAGCCCACAAAACAGTACTAGCTTAAACCTTTCTTCTCACCAATCAATTTCCTATATCAGCTTAACAGCCGAATTACCCATCATTGCCCTTTTGACAGAGTCAAGGTCTGCTAGGGTATTTAGAACTGATTTAGAAGACACTAGCTTAAGCAAATACACAACTGCTTTTGGCTCTCTTCCCAAAAACGAAAATTTGGCAACAACTGGTATAACTTATAAACTTTAAAGAGTCTTATTTCGTTCTACCTACACCATCTCAACAGAGGAATAATAAGTGTAGTTAACTGGGATGCAATCCCTTTGCTCTGCCAGATACTGTAAAAGCACATCACTTAAGATACACCATTATGAATGAACCATAATGATTTTACGGTCTTGTTTAACTTATCCTCTACCTTAGTCTTGAACGCTCTTGATTAAAGCAAGAGACTAAGACTTGTAGTGAACTAGATAAACATATCCAAATCTTAAATGATTACAGCATTGATGCCTTTAAGGCAACTGCGGAAATAGACTCAAACCACAAACCAGAGCAAACACGAAATAACCTATAGAGATACAATCACCTATTAAAACGCCTGGTCACCATCTTATACCTCCAAGTAGTTGTCATAAGTATCATTCTTAGGAATACCTGGATTGAATCCATAATTCCATGAATTACTTAAAACTACTTACACTGACGTAACCTATCTCTATAGTGATTCTTTAAATTATACCTTAGAACACTGACAGTTTATGTAATCAAGTAATGAAGAGACAATCATCCATAATAGAAAACACTGTTATTCATGCATGATAGAAAAATAATCTATCTGAATAACTGATAATCCATAATAATAGATGAAAAATTGTTTATCAAAACAAAATCAATATCTCTTCCAAAACTTGAACTAAAACAAAGTTTAAACATAAACTTCAAGCAAGAACTCCAACAGCTTGAGAACGATCTCTAGCATCTTCCTTGGAGTTGGTAATCCTGTCATCCTCAAGCATTATCACCAGCTTGATTCTCTGCACAATGCAGCTAAAACATGATTAGTACTCACCGTAACCACTACTCACAAGGAGTAGAAAAACTGATACTAAACATGTAAATGATGACGTACCTCGTCCATTGGTGTTAACACCTGGACAATTTGCTTTCCAGTGTCCTAGCTTGCCACAGCGGTAACACTTGCCCTTTCCTTTAACTTTCCTAGCCTTTTTCTTTGGAGCATAAACTCCATTGTTCCCACTAGCGGTTTTCTTGTTTTTATTCCTAGCCGTTCTTTTAGTCTTTGCTCGATTAGGAGCAGCAGACCGGCTACCGGAAGAGACCAAAACTGCTTTCTCGGGTTCCATTAGGGACTGTGCTGCCATCAAGTCACTGAGTAACTCATTAAGAGTATACTCCTTCTTGTTCATCACAGCATTCAACCTGAAGTTTTCAAAGGACTTGGGAAGAGAGTTTAGTATGATATCGACTTGGGCTTCCACGTCGATACCACCACCATGCAACGTTAGTTCATCCATGAGGTGAGTCATGGCAACCACGTGCTCTCTTACTGAACTGCCTTCAGACATTTTCCTACACACAATCTCCTTCATGAGATTGAATCTGACAGTTCTGTCTGTCTCCCCATAAGTCGCTGTTAGATTATCCATAATCTCACAGGCCTTATCATAATGCTGATGCTGTAGCTGCAGTACCTTACTCATAGTGGTCATCATGTAGCATTTCACTACATTGTTAGACTTGATCCACTTATTGTAAGACTGCCGCTGCTCGGCAGTAGCATCAGCAGCTGGGACTGGCGGACAAGGATCAGTAAGGACAAACTTGTGTTCTTCCGCAACTAGGATATAATCCAAATTATGTTTCCATTCAAGGAAATTCGAACCATTGAGAGAATTTTGAGCGAGGATATCAATGACATTGTTCATAGACATATCTGGAAACAAATAAGCGAATTAAAGTAAGCATATACTACGAACAATTGAAACAAATATGCATAGAACCTTTAGATAAAACAATTCAATTTGCTTCCTCCAATTGCCCAAGGTAATTCACCGCAAGCTACTTGAGTAGACGTTTACGGCAAACGCTCGACCAGACCAAAATAGGTCCTTTAATTTCTTAACATGCCAGGTATCTTAAGCAAAAGAAATTAATATTGGAGATCTTAAGACCATGTTGCCTATCCGGAGCAGGGATCTCATTCATGAGTTGTGCTCCAGGCAACATCTAAGCCAGAATAACCACAAGCCTAACTCCAGATGTTTAGGGCGATTTAGCATACGTACTGGACCCATGCCGCATGCCCCTCCCATCCTTTGTTATCTCATTTAGTTTAATCTTAGGTCAGTGAAAGTTGTCTCAATGCAAGCTACTTGAGTAGACGTTTGCTCAGAGGCTCCGACTTCTCATCTTAAACTAAAAGTTTTATTTAGAAACCTCATCGCACTAGAACTGGTGAGAGACCTCTAACGCAAGCTACTTGAGTACACGTTTAAGCTTTGAGATGCCCCACTTCTAATGAGAGGTCGTATTTGTGGAGGTCTAATGATCTTGGTTAGAAAAGAACCAAAATCCAGCTTAGTATTTTTAATTCTAAAGGTTTCATGCGCACACATTATTTTATGTTGCCATAAATCATGTCAACCCAAAATTCCATCATAAATTAATATGATCCCGGAATTTGTAGACACAATTTAAAACATAAAATAAATCACATAAAGCATGCTCAAAAAATAAAATTGCAACATGCTTATAAAAGTAAATAATTAAAGCAAATAATCATGCTTTCCTATTATTTACTAGTGCGCACATAATAAATCACATCAATACGAGAATAAATAAATAAACAAATAAATTCTCGTGGCCCCTCAGATGCGATTACAACTGAAATAAATTAAATCTAACTATTACAGAATTTATTTCAATACAGATCTTCAAACAGGGCCTCCGTCTGACTTGAAATCCGATTTGAATTGCATCAACAGCAATTGGGCTCCAAATTAGGGTTTCTGACCCAAACAACAGCCAAACCCTAATTTTCAGGCTTGCGGGCCGCCTCCGGGCTGAGAAGCTCGAATTTTGGCCCGGGTGAGCAAAACCCTAGGGTTTGCAAACCCTAGCCGCCGCAGCCACCTTAGCCGCCACCAGTCCGCCTGCCGCGCTGCCGGAGCTCGCATCCAGCCACCCGCGGCCGTCGTCGGCCGCGCAGGCCACCACTCACGGCCCTGCATCTACAGACATCATCGCCGGTCAACGCAGCAGGGGTCATCACCGACAAGTTCGCGCAGACGCAGCAAGGCGCTGTGTTTTCTCCCTCTGCCGTGCGCAAGAGGCACGCGACCCTGCCATGCCCAGCCATCGCTGTCGTCGTTCACAGCAGCGGCCGCACAGGGGTCACGGTAGAACCCTCCCCCGCCCTCACTCCCAACCTCGCGTGGCTCCACCATCATTGTCTTGCATCGAAAACGCGACAGGGAAAGAAAAAGACAGGCGCGGCCCAGCTACAGGGAAGACCCCCCGCCGCCGCCACCCGTTTGCGCCGCCTCAGCCGGATCTGGGAGCTCGCCGGCCTGTTGGACCTTCCACGCTCGCCGGAAACGCGAGCTGCAGCAGCAACAACAAGATGTAGGGCACAGCCCAGCCGCAGGCAGAGAGCCTGCCCGCCGCCGCCACCCGTCGCCGTGCTGCCGTCGCCGGCGGCGGCTGCTGCTGGGTGAAGGGGCTAAACTGAACCGATGCTGAAACTGTCATGAGTTCTTCATTCCTCGTTCTTCCTCTGGATCTCAATTTCTCCAATTTTACAGATTTAAAAAAAATAGAAAATACAAAAATAGATCTAGATCTATTACATGATTTTCCCTATTAAATCTAACCACGGATTTTCTCGTGGTGAAAATAGATCAAAAAAAAAACGAGAAGGCCACGAGAACAAAAACATCCACGACAATTTAAATCCATCCATGAACATACATATTCATTTAATTTAAATTTATCGAAGATAGAGCCTAAGAACATGAACCTAGCTCTGATACCAATTGTAGGGTTAGAGTCTACGATGAACAACAGGAGTTGCCATTATGAATTTCTTGCCAAGAGTCGTTCTTAGGATACCAGGAATAAATTTTAATTAAATAAACCATGCGAATCCTATGCATGCTCCTACAAAATTAATTGCATAGGATGGATCTAGAGATTACCTAATTTCACCGTTTGATCTACAGGACAGATCGGAGAATAACAACGATGAAATAGATCTGGATCTGGATCTGGATCTGGATTTTGGATGCCGGCGGTGAGCGGTTGTTCCTACAGATCTTATCTTCTGATCTGTTCCCTTGCTCCTTGGAAATCTGGTGAGGATTATCTACCTAGTTGAATCCGAGATCTGGAGAAATCGATCAGTTTCTCCCTTTCCGGATTGCCACCGCCGTCTCTCCCCTTTTACTGGTTATACTGAAAGTCTAACTTGATCTGATGGAGAGAAGGCCTATATATAGTGTTAGGGTTTTGAGAAACCCTAACCCTAATGGGCTCTGAGCAGTTAATGGGCAAGACCAAATGCAAATAATAAAGTGGGCCCTCTTTATTAATTAATCCTTCCTTGTTCAACCCAGAACATAATTAATTAATAAAACACTGTTTTAACCTTCACCACGGTAACAATGCTGACTCGCCCCTTTATTACCACGTTATTAGGAACGGGTTGCACCAAACTAACATGATCCACATATTTAAGGTTTTAAGACATTCATTAATTAATTTGGCCTATGACAATTAGCCACAATTAATTAATCTCTTATTTCCTGAGTTACACCACTCACTCCTTTTCACTTATGCCTGAATTAAATAATTCAACCTGCAGGGTTTAGCATAATGAACCTTGTGAGCTCCTCAGGGAATGTCACCATCCTCAAACGGATATGCTTACCAAAACGTCCAGACTAAGCAGGCCACACACAAATTACCAACACCCAAAATACAAGTATTAGAGTACATGTAAGACTCGCCACTCTAGTAAATTAAAGTGTGGTCAATCTGTGTGTGCCCCTTATCCTTCAGTTAGGTTTAAGATCATAGGAAGTATGTTAGGGATCTGGCTCATTCGTATATCATTGTGAATGGCACACCCCACTGTTGATCCCATCAATACATAACAATGTACCGACACATCAAGTAGCTAGGATAAGCCCACTTATGAACCGATGTGCCGCAGCTTAGACCGACAGCCTATCCAGGGACCGTCTCAGTTGTGATACTGTTTATATCTCGCTAGGTCAAACGATTCATATGATCCTCTGTGATGTACTACACACCATATGATCATCCCTATAGGCGAGATAATAGGATATTATAGTTCGTTGTATGTTTGTTCCATCAGACAGCGAGCATTGTTGCGGCAACATATATGAAGAACAGTGTACAAAACACTTAATCATATATGCTTTCAGTATATAATTCCAACAGGATGGGGGCGGCCGGTGGTGAGGCATTCACAATCGGCGGTGCTGCAGACCCTTGGGTTTGCGTGCTGCGCGCGCAGATCTCGAACCACGCTCCTTGCGCATTTCTTTGGCGAGCTACGGGTGGCCGACGGTGGTGACGGAGACCGGCGTGAAGGGCAGCGGCGGCATAGGCCGGGGGCGGTGGCAGGCAAACGGGAGACAGTCGGGGTGGCGGATTCGTGGGCTGCAACAATACGACGTGCATGCATGGCTGCTACGTAATTAGCAGGCGCACAGCGGCGGCGGGTTGCCGGCGGCAGTGGTTCGCCGGTGGTGGCCCGTCGGGCCAAGTTCTCGCGGGCTATCGGGCTTGCAGTGTGTGCACAGGCCAACAATTTTTTTAACTGGCCCAGTTGTGCAATTTTCTGATGGATCAAATCTTGGAGGCCCAGTTTTCAAAAAATAAGTCAGATCATCATGAGCCCACGAAGACATTTTTTATTTTCATTATTATTTGTCTTCATATTATATATGTGTTTACATTAATTGCGCATCATGCAAGCATGTTGTAGATAATAGGAGCACGTGTAATGCTTTTATTTACAGCTTTAAAAGCATGCTTATGTGATTTATTTTATGTAATTAATTATAACTATAAATCCGGAGTTCATGCATGGCATGATAGAATTTTAGCAATGTTATAATTATGGCTACATAAAATAATCTGTGCAATTGAACCTTATGAATTTAAAATTACTGAGCTTATTATTTAATAAGACCTCCAGAAAGTGATCCATTATTGGAAGTGGGTAATTATTAGGTAAAGTGATCCATTATTGGAAGGCATGATATGCATTGGGGAAGCTGATGATTGTACCTGACCATCAGCTGCAAGTGCCTCTTCACTGTCAGCACTTCCTTCAGCTGATTCTTCTCCGAAGGCTGCCATGAGTGCCAGTAGAGCTTCCTCTTCTGACTCCTCGTCTGACGCATACTCCCCATCATCATGGTCGGGTATGTCAGGCACTTCAGTCCTGGTCAGCATAGCCTTGGCAACGGCCTTGGAGGCGCGCTCTTCAAAGAGCTTCTTTAGCCTTTTCCGCTCATTTTTGTCCACCTGTGGACATTCAAACTTTAAATGATCAGGGGATTGGCACTGGTAGCAAGCACGGGGAGCTCTCTTGACGAATTTTCCGTCAGTTGAGCTCAGAGATACTCCCTGCTTTGACTTGGCTTTCTCCAGAAGGACAGCCAGTCGTTTCATCTGCTGCTCAAGGTCAGCGATAGAGCTTTCGCTGTCTTTTGAGATAGATCCCGATGTGGCTGGGATCTCTTTCTGCTGGTTGTGCTGGGCAGCAGGTCTGTCAGCATGGAGGGGCTTCTTGTGCTTCCATTTGAAGTCCTTCTTGACGAAATAAGCTTCGTCTTGAGCTTTAACGCTGGGGGATCCCATGTTCCTGATGGCCTCATTCTTGTTCACCATCTGGATATCCCACTCGTGTGCCTGCAACTGAGCAAATAACTCCTTGGGAGTCATCTTGGACAAGTCCTTCTCCTTGAGAGCTGTCGTCTTCACGAACCAGTCCTCCTTGGGCATCTTGGACAGGATCTTGGCATTAAGATCTTCATTTGAGTACGTCCTGTCCAGTGACTTTAGCTCGCTGACAATGGCGTTGAATCTCGCCTCCATCTCCTTGATGGTTTCTCCAGGCAGCATCTGGAAGGACTCATACTTGTCCACCGCAACCTGCAATTTGTTGCGTTTCATTTGATCAGTTTCTTGGTTTAGACTATCAAGATAATCCCATACTCCCTTAGCATTATCAAACTGGAGGGCTTCCTCCATCAGCGACTCTGGAAGAGAAGCCAGGATCAACTCGTGAGCAATGGAATCCAACTGATTCCGCTTCCTGTCTTCGGCGTTCCATTCGCTTTGAGGCTTTGGGATCACAGCAGCTGGACGATCTCCTAGCTGGTGCTGTATCATGGTGATCTCGATTGGTCCTGTCTCTAGCACATCTTTCATCTCTGGATGGATGCTCTTTAGAGAAATGAGCGACCTCTTTCGCCATGTATCATGCTTCACCGTCTTGTAGTCGAGTAGCTTCGGGTTATTCATCTTGATTTACCTGAGCTAATCAAACAGACAAACAAATAGAGCGCAAGGAAACGCGGATCACGGTCCTAAGCGACTCAGATACGAACGGTCTATAAGAACCGTTCGCTCTGATACCACTTGTTGGTCCCGGATTATCAGGGTATAACTTGGCAGCGGAAAATGTGGTTAATCGTTTCTTGCACTCTGCTGGTTACTCAGCTGACTGGGACCTTGTCAGCTGGTAAGTCAACTTGCACTTTGCGTACTCAGCTGACTCGCGACTGGCTCGTCAGCTGGTAGCTCAAGACTTATAATATATTAGTCTTGTTTGCACAGTTATATCAGTTTTCAGATATACACCAGCACTTGGGTGCTGGGTTTTAAATTAGTATGAAATGCAGAAAGCTGATAAAAGACAAAGGATTTATAGTGGTTCGATCAACTGATCTACGTCCACTCTCCAGTCGTAGCACTGGAAATTTCACTAAGAGTAATCGGGTACAAGCGTCCTACGATCTATCTCTAGCTGGTGAATGCCTCGTCCACCAGTTCACTAGATCAACCGCTCCCGGCCTTGTCCTTCTTCAACTCCGATCAGCTGGTGGAGTGCGAGCACGTCACTTCAACCTCCACAGCTTCACTGGGTGTTTAGTTCTCCCAAGAACGAATCTTCTCAAATACGGCAAAAGCCCATAATAACTCAAGTGCTGGCTGGCACAAGAGCTGCTGTGAACTTCCTCGGAGGAGAAAGAACACCAAAGAGATCTGAACTTACAAGCTGGAAGCTTGAAGTCTCGTGTTTGATAAATCAACACACGGATAGCCTTTAGAAAGGCCTCGAAAGTGTTTGCACTTCTACTTGCTTGAGCGTAATAAATTTCAGACTTTCGGTAGGTGAAGAGTATTGAATGTTGGTGGATCCCAGGTATTTATAGCCGAGGGATCCCATTCAAATATTCTAGCCGTTTGGACACATCCGGAAAAGGTCTCTGTCCTCGCATGTCCTTCTGACGGCGGCAGGTAGGAATTTCCGGAAAGCGCCATGCTTTTGTCCACTTTATCTGACATTGATCTCTTTATGTCAGAACGGCACTATTCGTCAGTACGAGGAATCAGAACTGGTGTCTTGAACTGATAGACTTTAAGGTATCCTCCCTTAAAGTCATACTCTGTCAGTTAATTCCTCGACGAATCTTCTTTTTGTCTCTAAGACACTGGGAGAGAGAATCTGGAATTCTGCTGGTAACATCCGACTGGTAGATCATTCTGGTGATCTTGTGCTGGCAGTCTCTGCTGGTGACTTTGCGCTGGCACAATCTAAGTCTACCAATATGTCTAATGTTAACCCTTGGAATCTCCCATGACTGGTGGCTTCACCGCTGGTGAACAGTGTCAGTGAGAACACGTATTCTGCTGGTAGGATTTGTCAGCCGCCTGCTGGTGAAATCCTTCCCAACTGGTGAACAGTAGCCAGTCATTAGCTCTTCTCATGCTGATGAACAGTGTCATCACGAGTCTTTGTCAGCCGCCTTCGGATGAGACTTTCCCAACTGGTGAACAGTAACCAGTGGTAAGCACTTCTCATGCTGGTGAACAGTGCCAGCATGAGTCTTTGATCAGCTGCGACTTACAACTCAAAAGACCTAAACAGGACTTTACATTTGAGAACTAGAGCTATCTAGAGACAACTGATGCTGGTAGGACTTAGGATTTGATCCACCAAAACACCAAAACTAGAATCTAAACAAGTAGCTACTGGGGAAAGGAAACTTAGCCAAATTTCCCAACAATTATTTTCGAAAATAAAGAGGAAAGAGAAGAAGAAAAATCCTCCTGATTTGATCTTCTGATGTGTAACCCAACTCGATCTGAAAATCCGGTGAAGATTCTCTATCAGATCCCTTGCCCGGTTGAGAAGCAGAATTTCCTCCTCGTTCTCAAATCTTAGTCAATCACCACAACTCCCAAAAACTTGTTTGTTGTGTGCAACTTATGATCTTGTGGTGTATTGAGATCTGAGGAACTGAGGCCTATTTATAGGAAAATACTGGACTCCTATTGGGCTTGAGTTTCATGGGCCATACCAAGGACCAAAATGCAAATAGCAAATAAGGCGTATCAATTAATTAATTCCCATATTCAACCCAGAATATAATTAATTAATTAATATTGACTCATTCCACTAGAGAATCAATACTGTCCTACCTATTTGCTACCACGTTTTGAGGTACGGGTTGCATGGGCTCGGTATATCCCCACATTTAAGGTTACAAAAATTCATTAATTAATTTATGCTCTGACAAGCTATTTAATTAATTAACATCTTATATTCCTGAATCAATCCACTCAAACCTTTTCACTTATGCTTGAACTTAATCAGCCTGCAGGACTTAGCATAACGAACCTTTTGAGCTGTTCAGGGAATGTCACCATCCTATACTGGATGTGGTTACCTAGTTCCAGTACCAGGCAGTCATACACAAACTGCTATTACCCAAGATACAGATATACAGGTTCAACTAGAGCCTTTCACTGCAACTCAAAGTAATACACAATCTGCATATACTTCTGTACCTTCATTTAGGCTTAGGATCTCGTCAAGCCATAGAGGTCTAGATTCTTTTAATGTCAGATAAAAGAATCGATCTCGACTTAGGTCCTTATCAATGTGTGCCCCACACCAGCATACCAAGCCATCCAAGATAAGATGCTTATTACTGCGTCTGTTGCAGCCTACACCGACAGTTTATCTTGGAACTGTCTCAACTGTGATAACTATTTATATCTCGCTAGGTCAAGCGATCCATACGATCTTTCGTGATCTTCTACACACCGTATGATCTCCCTATCGACGATATAAGAGGATAGTTACGTTTGCGACACATGTTTGTTAATTCAGACAGGAGATGAACATACAACATTTAAGAAACCAGTATATTAACCAATCGACCTTGTACATAATATACCAATCATAATGCTTTCAGTATATAAATCCATCAATCTCCCACTTATACTAAAAGCATTATACAGGTGCTTTCCAAAGTATAGCGCGTCTAAACTAATCTAGCTATTACATCAAACATTCTACGTGGATAGCTTTGCCCTCAGCCCAAGGTTACGTACATGCATCTTGTAGAACTTCTGAGGCAGAGCCTCTGTGAATGGATCCGCTAGATTATTTCTTGTATCAATCTTCTCTACTAGCACATCACCCCTTGCTACGATTTCTCGTATAATATGGAACTTCCTTTTAATGTGTTTTGTTGCTCTGTGAGTTCGTGGTTCCTTTGAATTAGCCACAGCTCCCGAATTATCACAGTATATCGTGATTGTCTTGGGCAACTTAGGAATCCCGTCCAACTCCAGAAGGAAGTTTCGAAACCATACTGCTTCTTTCGAAGCTTCAGAAGCTACCACATATTCTGCTTCCATGGTGGAGTCCGCAATGCACTTCTGCTTTGCACTCCTCCATGATATGGCCCCACCTCCCAATGTAAACACATAGCCAGAGGTGGACTTCTTTTCGTCTCGGTCTGCCTGGAAATCCAAATCAGTATAACCCACAGGGCACAACTCCTCACACTGATAGACGAGACAATAGTCTCTAGTCCTTTTCAGGTATTTGAGTATGTGCTTTACCACGGTCTAATGCGCCTGTCCAGGGTTAGACTGGTATCTCACTACCATGCCTACAGCAAAGCAGATATCTGGCCTCGTACATAGCATTGCATACATGAGGCTCCCCACGGCCGATGCATACGGCACGTTCCTCATTTCATCCTTCTCCCTTTGTGTCACCGGACACTGATCCTTGGAAAGATATATGCCATGTCTGAAGGGTAACAGTCCTTTCTTGGCAGTTTGCATGCTGAAACGGGCAATCACATTATCCACATATGATCCTTGAGACAAGGTTAGTATCCTCTTATTGCGCTCCCGCAATACTTTTACCCCAGGATGTATCCTGCCTCCCCAAGGTCCTTCATATGAAACTGCTCGAATAACCATCCCTTTATGCCCGACAATACTTCCACATTGTCGCCAAATAGGAGAATATCATCTACATAAAGTGCAAAGAACACCACGTTTCTGCTGACACATAGACGGTACACGCAACTCTAGTTTGAGAATTGTGAAAATCCATAGGATTTAATCACTTCATCAAAACATAGATTCCATGACCATGAAGCTTGTTTAAGTCCATACAGCGACTTCCTTAGCTTCCAGACCAAATGTTCTTCGCCCTTCTGCACATAACCTTCTGGCTATTGCATATAGATGTCCCTACCTTCTTCAAGGTACCCATTTAGAAACGTGGTTTTGACATCCATCTGCCAGATTTCTAGGTCCTTATGTGCTGCTATGGCTAGGAGTATACGAATGGACTTAAGCATGGCTACCGGTAAGAAGGTCTCGTCATATTCTACACCTTATTTCTGACTATAACCTTTCGCCACCAACCTTACTTTGAAAGCTGTAATTTCACCATTCGCTCCTTTCTTTCTTTTGTATACCCATTTGCACCCTATGGCTCGACAACCATCTGGCAAATCAATTTTCTAGTATACATCCATAGTCGTAATGGATTCTATTTTAGAATCCATGGCGATCAGCCATATGTCTGCATCCTTATTAGATACCGCCTCGTCATATGTCCAGGGATCGGTATCATCTAGTCCGTTTTCCAGGATCAAGTCAGAAGACTCTCCCACGAACATGTACCTTTTGGGTTGGTGGATAACCCTCCCACTGCGACGAGGCATCTGAACCGTGTCAGTAGTTGGAATAGTACGCGTTGGTCCCATACCTTGCATTAGTGGCAGTGTTGGTATAACCTCACCTGTTATAGGTGGATTTACCATTGCACTGGGCTTTCCAGATGGAATTGCTTCTTTGTCCTCAAGCTTGTGGAGGACAATTTCATTCTTGGATCTGTGGTTTCTTACATATTCGACCTCCAAGAATCTCGCGTTGGTACTAACAACGACCTTCTGATTCTCAGGACAATAGAAGTAACCATCTTTCGTTTGCCTGGGATATCCTACAAACAGCTTCAGCTTACACCCACTTTCTAACTTATCAGGTTCCTTTGTCAGCACATAAGCTGGACAACCCCAAACCCTCACTCTGTTCAAACTTGGCTTTCGCCCATACCAGAGTTCCAGAGGTGTTTTAGGAACTGATTTAGAAGGTACCAGGTTAAGCAAATAGGCCGCAGTCTCCAAGGCATATGCCCAAAACGAAATCGGCAAGCTTGCATAACTCATCATCTACCTAACCATTTCCAAGAGAGTTCTATTTCTTCTTTCCGCTACACCATTTTGTTGAGGGGTTCCTGGTGCAGTCCACTGGGATGTAATCCCGTTATCTGACAAGTACTGCAAGAACTCGTTACTGTGGTATTCTCCACCACGATCTGATCGTAGTGTCTTGATAGTCTTACCAAGCTTCTTTTCTACCTCAGTTCTGAACTCTTTGAATTTCTCAAAGCATTCAGACTTATGGCGAAGCAAATAGACATATTCGAATCTTGAGTAATCGTCAATGAATGTGGCGAAATATTCATACCCTCCACGAGCTTGCATGGACATTGGTCCACATAAGTCAGAGTGGATCAATTCCAACACATCCTCTGCTCGAGACTGACTTGCCTTAAAAGGCTTGGTCTTCATCTTTCCTTCTATACAGGACTCACAGATTTGATGCGATACCACTTGGAAAGAATCCAAGAGCCCATCGCATGCTAATCTTTTAATCCTCTTTAGATTTATGTGACCTAGTCTCAAGTGCCAGAGATATGTTTGATCCTCATCGGAAGAAAACTTTCTCTTTAAATGATTATTATTATTTGATGAGTTTGCAACATTCACGGAAGATTTATGCATACAATCAATGATATAGAGAGAGTCAATCAGTTTGCCATGACAGATAACACCGTTATTACCAATGATAAAAATTCCACTATAAAAAATAACTGAATATCCATCACAAAATAACTTGGAAACTGAAATTAAGTTCCGCCGAAAAACCGGCACATATAAAACATCTTTCAAAATCAAAACATTGTTTTCAAAGCATAAAGTAAAATCTCCAATGGCTACTGCTCAGACTCGCTCTCCGATGCCCATTGAGATGGTAATCTCGTCATGCTTCAGCTGCCTTGTCGGCCTGAACCCCTATAAAGTATAACAAACATGGTCAGTAGCTCCAGTATCCACTACCCAAGAATGGGTAGAAACCGATGCTAAACATGTTTCCGTTATAAATGCACATGACGCACCTTGTCCAATCTTCCTGACCTGACAATCTTTCTTCCAATGACCAGCCTTGCCACACCTGAAACACTTGTCCCTTTTAGCAGGCACGCCTGGTGTCCTTTTTGACTTTATACCAGAAGTTGTACCTTTGGCTTTCTTCTTAAACGTTCCTTTGCGCCTCTTGCCAACCAGCGCAACAGGACAATTGCTAGAAGTAGCCAAAGCAACTTTTTCTGGCTGCATAACTGATTCCGCTGCCATCAAGTCATTGAGTAGCTCGTTGAGAGTGTACTCTTTCTTGTTCATGACAGCATTCAGTCTAAAGTTCTCATAGGACTTTGGCAGAGAGTTGAGGATGATATCAACCTGCGCTTCCGCATCGATACCACCTTCGTGCAGCGTGAGCTCATCTATGAGGTGAGTCATGCCGACCACGTGCTCTCTGACCGAGCTACCTTCTGCCATTTTCTTTCCCATGATTTCCCTCATGAGATTGAATCTGACTGCTCGGTCTGACTCACCATAGGTCGCTGTGAGGCTGTCCATTATGTCACAAGCATTATCATGTGAATGATGCTGCTACGCAAGTACCTTGGACATTGTAGTCATCATATAGCATTTCACTATATTGTTTGACTTGAGCCACTTGTTATAGTAGCTCCTTTCCTCATCGATGCATCAGTGGGAGCAGCCGGACGAAGCTTATCAAGGACAAACTTGTGCTCCTCTGCGACAAGGATGTAATCCAAGTTGTATTTCCATTCTTGGAAATTGGGACCGGTTAATTGGTTTTGTGCTAAGATATTGATTACATTCGATAAAGACATGTCTGAAAACAATAAATTAAAACCAGAAATTAAAACATAGTCGCAAATTATTGAAACAATTAAATATTGAAACCTTATGATAAAGCAATATTAATGTTCCCTCCAATTTGCCTAAGTATTACTATTGCAAGCCACACATGTGGACGTTTACAACAAAACACTTAACCAGACTGCATCTTTCAATTCCAGTCCTTTAATTCTAATCCATGCCCGGATTCCTTAGACAAATGGAATTAATAATTGGAAACTAAGTTAAGACCATATTATCCTACTGAGCAGGGACATCACAAATGAGTTATACTCTGGATAACATCTAAGCTAGCTTACCACCAAAGCCAACCCTCCCATATAAGGATCTATTAGAACACACCCGATCCCTTTAATAAGGTTGTCTCATTTAATTCAATCCCTAGAGAACTTATGAAAATTCAATACGCAAGCTACACATGTAGACGTTTACGCATGAACTCCCACTTCTCACATGAAATAAATGTTTGTTTTAAGAAATCCTATCTAGTAGAACTTATGAATAATAAATTAAGTAAGCTACACATGTAGATGTTTACCTAATAAATTATTCACTTCCAATAAAGGATCGCTTTGTGGAGGTCTTATGATGTCTCGCACTTGTTCAGAAAAATGGACCTTATTAAACTTAGAACATTGAAATTCGACTTATCTTCAGCGTTAATCAACATCCCTCTTATCAATCATAGAAGAGAGCTATTATTTCCTTCTCGCTCTCTTTAAAACCTTTTTTATTCAAATCAACTTCAATTTTTCGGTCCGATTAAGCATAACTTACTCTTCTCTTGGAACAACTTGATGAGTTCTCATACTCTTAAGCAATGTACAATGATTTATTATGGATTATGAACTTCTTTCAATCATACCTTTGAAGTAATGTTCCGTCAATTGACGAAGTCTCGTATTTGGTCAATTATGTTGAACCATGAACTCCATTTGTAAATCATGCTCAATTTTGTATCAGGAGCTATTGAACTAACGATTGACAACCTTTTCCGTCAAACTAGATTGTCAAATCATTCTTTCATATCCTTATCCGATGGCTCAAGATTTGAAAAGTTCAGGGTTGATTACAGTCTAGAATACTAAATGTTTAAGTTATAGATGTCATGATCCATTATCCCCTAAGGATTTATTTATTCCTTATACTATAGGGAAGGGCAAGAAGAAGATAAAATACTAGATCGACCAATCACATAACCGCACCGACTCAAGGTGGGCTTTCTTTTACCCCTATATCGTGGGCCAAACTAAATCTAATTAATGTTCTTTTCAAAAGCATATTAAGCATGAAATGAAATGTTTTGTTTTGAACTGCTTTGTCATTGCCTATTGTTTTGTGTTTGTTATCTGTCCTCTCTACAGGGGAACCCCACTTAGAGAAGAACATCAAACGTATTCAACGTGGATGTTGACTCTACATTTTGCGAGACTTATCGATTGTACCTAGGTATTGAAAGAGATACCATAGGTTAGTGCACTATGATGCTGACATATTAGGGGTCATGCTCTACTCGGACTAGCATCGTGCCTGTGGTAGGTGGCCAACTCCCAGTCACATAATTAATGGCAGATAGTTTAACTAAGTAAAAAGGAGCATGCTCATTCATAAAATGTTTTGGTGCAATGGGAGGAATTCAAACTTAAAACCCCATGTGCAACCCGATTAGAATGGCATGACAAACTTATATATATGTATGTTTTCGAGCATGTGTTCACTAAGTAAAATTTGTACTTAGCCCTTTGCATTATTTCTAAAATGCACAGGTTAAAAGAAGCTTTTGGTACAAGGCAGCAGTCGAGGTAGAGCTGAAGACTCTTTTTGTAATAGTTAGATGTTGAAGTATATATCTTCATATACATACTTCATTGATAACTTTCCGTTGTTGAAACTCTTTATCTTTTGTCAGCCTTTTGATGACATTTTAAACTTGAATACTCTTATAATTTAGTTTATTCAAGAAGCCAAGATCCCTTCTTGTGGAGGCACCCTTAATTTTCTATTGCTTAACTTGGGATGAGTGTGATGATTTCTATCTTATTTGCTTGAACTCTCCTTATTGATTGATATCCCAAGTGCAAGTCGCATCTTATTTATATCTTATTTATAAATTCGGGCGTGACCAAGTGGTATCAGAGCCAGGTTGTTCAATTTCTTTCGCTTTGAATCAAGGACCTCATTGTTTCGAGGCCTCCATCTACTAAATGAGTTAAAAACATCCTTACCTGCTCCTGCTCCTGCACTCGTACTCGGTACTACAGAAAGAGAAAGCGTTTTGCATAATCACTGTATTTTAAATGATGGAGTGTACTTTTCTATTTTGAATTAAGAAAAGTTTATGCAAAAATTGTTGCAATTCTGTTAGAAATTTTAAAGGGTTTCGATGCATATATCGTTGCATTTCTTATTTAAATATCACGAAATCTTGATGCATAAATAGTTGCATTCAAAATATAAACTTTCAATGCATATATAATTGCATTCAAAATAAAATTTTAGTGCTTGAATAGTTGCATCTCATGTCTTAAATGCATAAATTGTCGAATTTCACGAAATTTTTAAGCGTTCTAGATGCATACCATTGCAAAGGCCTTTATAGAAAACTTGGATGCTTTTGAGAAGCATGTTTTAGTACATATGTCTTCCAAGACCTAGAATAAGCATGTATTAAGATAGGATTCTTATGCGCCGTAGCCGAACATAGAAGTATCTTTATATTCGTGTTATTTTCGCTATTCCAATATTTCATTTGCGCATCCTATTATTATTTCTAACTAACCTATTGACTCATTTGACTTTACCTATTCACAGATGGCCAAACACTTCTTCACTCGCCGCAAACCCCTGCCACGCAATGCCTCAGGAGAACGTCATGTAAGCTATTTCCGAAGTTACAAGATATGCCGTGGCGACTCCCTGAACCGGTTTCTCACTGACTTGTACATGTTCTGGACAGACGCACACCCTCATGGGTGACCCGTACCGAGGGACTCCACCGCTTGGTGGAACTGCTGCCGCCTCACTGGCAATCTTGGGCGCAGGCTAAATACCGGGACTTCCTCGACAAGGAATCCGATCTTGAGGGATTGATAGCCCTAATCCGTGCATAGGGAGCATCATTCAGAAGCCCTCCTCCGAGCCCCTAAGTACATGGTCACGAAGCTGGAACTTCACGAGCCCCAATACCATTGTCTAAAGGAGAAACCGAGTCTGACCTAAAAGAGGACCCCAAAGAGAATCCATCACTTGGACCAAGTGATGAGGAATTAGACAGCAGTCACTATCCTTAAATCTCCAACAAGGATTCCGCTGTCTCTGAGGAATGCTATGGCTACGAGAGGAAGCTATCAAGCGCGTGGAAGAAAGAGATGTAGGAAAGACTAGGTGACCAGTATCAGGATTCTGATGAAGAGCTCAAACCCACCGAAGAAGAAGAGGAAGCTGAAGACGAGGAGGAAGAAATGGAGGAAGAGGTGGAAGAGGAAAATGGAGGATGAAGTCGAAGAGCCAGGAGAAGCCATCCTTGAGATGCCTCAACAGGAAGGAGCAGCCCCAATGCCTTTTGAATCGGTGGCAGATAACTGGCCTAAAGATTGGGCTGCAACCGAAACTGATAATGAGGAACCCGAGGAAAATGTCACTTCCCCAGAGATTATCGACTTTTTCGAAGCAAGGATGTTTGACTCGTCTGACGACGATTACTAGTCACCAATCTTCTCTAGATTAGATGCATATATCTATAAAAGTTTTAATCAGATGTAACTGTAGGATTGTGATTATATGGCACCTTGTTGGGCCGTTACTAACTATTCTGATATAATTAATGAAGTCGTAATTAGGATGCCTCCCACGGGAGAAGGACAAATGATGTAAATTTTGGTAGCCGGAGAAGCCCATTTTCCAAAACGGCAACCCTAAGTTTAATGAAAGCTACCTGGCCCCCTTTCAGGCCTTCGGAAGTATTTATCAGTGTTGTGATTAAGCTTTGCTCACTAATTGATTTTATTTTTAACTATAATAACAAAGTGGTATCCATAATCATGGCCATTTCCTAGCATCGTAGGGAGTACTGTCCCTTATAATATGCTAACCCTAAATTGTGGGATAACCTACCTTATTCAAGTGCTATATTATGATGTGTGCAATCCACAAAAGGATTTTTCTTTACGCAATATGCGTAACTAGGGTTGTGAATGCCTATTTAATGATTATCTATTTTGCAAAATGCCGCCTAGGGAAGCCCTTGCTAGAGGTCGGGCCAAGGACGAGGACGAGGTCGTGGAAGAGGCCAACCTGAAGTGAACCCAGACTGACCAAATCCAAATCAAGGTTAAGGATCCCAACCAGACCAAAATTGGGAGCACTATAATGAAGAGATGCAAGCACCTCACGTCCAACGTAAAAGAATCGGGGAAATTTTTACCCGACAGATTTGACCGCTACTGGACGAAACAGAAGACCCGCCTAAAGTTGAAACATGGATAAAGTCCATGGAAAGGATCTTCAGGATACTCGATTGCACTGATCGAGAGAAGGTCCAGTGCATTTCTTTCCAACTGACTGATGAAGCAGAACATTAGTGGGACACTCATCTGAAGATGCTCACTCCTGAACAAGAAGATGCTCTAACCTAGGATCAATTTAAGGAAGAATTCAACACCAAGTACATCCCTTTGACTTATCGGGTTCAAAAATAGGCAAAATTTTACTGCCTAGTGCAAGGAGAAATGTTCGTAACGTAATACGATCGGATGTTCAACAGTCTGTCGGGGTATGCTCCTGACGCGGTGAACACCGAGCAGAAGAAGGCACTTTAGTTCATGTCCGGATAGAGAACAGACATCTAAGCTTCCATTGTTTGTTTAACTTGACTAGACTACACGGACGCACTGCAAAGAGCCTTGAACATCAAACCAGCACTGAAGAATGGACTGCGAGCTGCTCTCTTAGCCAACAAACCGAAGCCAACCTCTTGAACGGGGATAAAAAGGAAGCAGGACAATGTTCCACACACTTCGACAACCGTACCAAGGAGAAACTGGCAGGGCAGCAAGAATTTTCTCAACAATCAAGCTGGAAATCAGAGGAACTTCCTCAACCAAGGGAACAACCATCAAGGAAACTTTGCCGTCAAACATTGCAATTGTTGTGGAAGAGACCATCCGGGGCAATGTGTTGCACTTCGCACCAACTGCTTCAACTGCGGGAAGAGAGGAAACTATTCGGCACAATGTCACCAGGGCAACAATCGCCATGATTTCTGGAATCAGCGCCAAGGCAATCAAGGCAATAATCTACTACGAGCACTGCAAGGCCAACAGAAATCCAGAAACAACTACAACCGTCCCATTCTAGCAAAAACGATTCAGCAGGTGCCTTAGCAGCCGCAACAGCAACAGCAGCCGCCGCAGCAACAAAATCATCATCAGCCAGATCAATAGCCAGTACGTCAAGGAAGAGCCTACGCTCTTGAACAACCGAAGGAGAAAGAAGATGAGGGAAACCTGATAGGTATGGGATTAATAAACCAGTCACCAGTTATTGTGCTTTTCGACACTAGCGCATCACATTCATTTGTGTCTGAAGACTGTATCCAGAACCTAGGGCTTGGTACCGAGATAACTAATAACAATTTGTGTGTAATCACCCCAACCAGTGGATCAACTCTCTCGAACCTTGTCTGCCCAACTCTAGAGATCTCTTTTGGAGTATGCATTTTAAAAGCCAACGATTTAAAGGTCCTACGAATGAAAGACGTGGATGTAATTCTAGAAATGGACTGGTTGGAAGAAAACCCTGCAACCATCCAATGCAAGGACAAAATTGTGTCTTTTGGACGATCTGGAAGAGAACCGATGTACTTGCACAGAGTTCAGAAAGGAACAAGAATTCCCCTAATTTATGCCATTCAAGCATACTGATTGGCCAGCATAAAGAATAGTCGAGATTTCCTTGTGTAACTCAATGAGAAAAACAAGAAGGACATAGCGGATAGTGACGTAGAAGTCGTCAGAGAATTCGAAGATGTTTTTCCCGATGAGTTACCTAGATTGTCGCCAGACAGGCAATTAGAATTTGTTATTGATCTCGAACCGGGCGCAACTCCTATCTCAAAAGCTCCGTATAGAATGGATCCTGAGGAACTGCAAGAGGTAAAAGTTCAGTTACAAGAATTGTTCGATTTGGGATTCATACGACCCAATGCATCGCCTTGGGGAGCGCCTGTTCTTTTTGTGAAGAAGAAAAATGGATCTATGTGTATGTGCATTGATTATCGCAAGTTGAACAAACTCACCTTGAAGAATAAGTATCCACTCCCAAGAATCAACGACCTCTTTGATCAACGTAAGGGAGCAAAGATCTTTTCAAAGATTGACCTTAGGTTCGGATACCATCAGCTTAAGATCCGTTCAGCGGATATTCCCAAGACTGCATTCCGAACAAGATATGGCCACTTTGAGTTTGTAGTGATGCCTTTTGGATTGACAAAGGCGCCGACACTATTTGTGGACCTTATGAATCGCGTGTTTCATCCATATCTAGATAACTTTGTCCTAGTCTTCATAAATAACATTCTTGTTTATTCGAAAAGTGAAGAAAAACACCGAGAACATTTGAGAATAGTCTTGAGAACCCTACGAAAGGAGAGATTGTATGCAAAATTTAGCAAATGCGAATTTTGGTTGAAAGAAGTGATGTTCCTAGGACACATAGTATCCACAGAAGCAATCAAAGTGGACCCAGCTAAGATACAAGCTGTTAAGGAGTGTGAAGCTCCTAAAACCCCGAATGAAGTTCGAAGTTTTGTTAGACTAGCAAGATATTATCACAGATTCGTTGAAGGATTCTCCAAAATGGCCAAACCAATAACGCAACTTTTGAGGAAAGGAATCAAGTATACTTGGACTGAAGAGTGCGAAGCAAGTTTCGAACGCTTGAAGGAACTCTTAACCACTGCCCCAGTCTTAGCAGTAACAGAGGCAGACAAAGACTACGAATTGTATACTAACGCCTCCAAGAACGGTCTAGGTTGTGTATTGATGCAAGAGGGAAAAGTGATTGCGTATGCATCACGTCAATTGAGGACGCATGAATTAAATTATCCAAGCCATGACCTTGAACTAGCAACCATTGTGCATGCACTGAAGATTTGGAGACATCATCTCTATAAAGCTAGATGTGCAATCTTCACTGACCACAAGAGCCTCAAGTATTTCTTCGAACAGAAAGATCTAAATATGAGGCAAAGAATATGGTTGGAACTAGTGAAGGATTATGATCTAATCATAAATTACCATCCTGGTAATACAAATTCAGTAGCTGATGCGTTGAGCATAAAGGCTCCAACTAAAGCTTGTGCCATGATAACGCAAGAGAACGAACTGATCAAGGAATTGGAAAGATTGAATCTCGAGGTGATTCCGCCACCAGAAATGGTGAGCACAAAAATAGCAGCCTTATTAGCAAGTCCTGATCTAAGAACAAGAATTGTGGAAGCACAAAGAAAAGATGAAGGTTTGGAGAAGATACTATGATACGTGCGTAAAATGACCCATATTTCGATGTGTGTGCATGCTTGTTTGTGGCTATTTTACTCCCGTATCATGTGTTTTTGTCGTACTTTGGTTGTGTTTTCGTGTTTTGTGTGTTTGATTTGTGTAGGATAGGCTTTGGGCATAAAGGAGCGTTTTTGGTGGAGTTTTCGAGGAAAATCGCACGTGTTTGGAGTTTGGAGAGCTCGACTGGCCAAGCGGGTGCAGGACCGGCTGAGCAAGGTTTACAGAGGGCTTGACCGGCCGAGCAGGTGCACGACCGGCTGAGCGAGGGTCCAGAGATGTTCAGAGGGCTCGACCGGCTGAGCCAACTTCGACCGGCCGAGCCTGGCCGGGTTTTCTCCAGATTTTAACGGTTTCCAACTTCAACCGGGCGAGCCATACTTCGACCGAGCGATCCGAGGCCCTGTTTGCTTGTCTATAAAAGGGGGAAAGTCGGTTATTTGAGGAGCTTTTTGTCATTTTTCATAAAATCTAGTTAGGATTTCTCCTAGATTCCAATTTCCATCACGATTCATCAAATTCTAGAGGAGCTAAGAGCTTAATTCACCAATCCTTGGAAGAGAAGTGAAGAATCAAGGTGGTAGATCAAGGCATACAAATCCAAT
>JAPKLW010002554.1:5533-16061 GCA_026898455.1 Plectranthus barbatus
TTTTTGAAGAAGAATAGTCAGAATAAACTTCACCTGAAGAAAAGACTATTCCGATTCACTTACGTATCGGGTGCCACGATGAATGATCATATTACCAGTTTCAATCAGCTGGTCACCGATTTGATGAATATGGATGAGGTATTCAAAGATGAAGACCTCGCATTGATGTTGTTGGGATCACTTCCCGATGAATTTGAGAATCTCGAAACTACTCTACTGCACGGGAAGGCTGAAGTGTCTCTAAAAGAAGTGTGCTCTGCCTTGTATAGCTACGAGCTAAGGAAGAAGGATAAAAGAGGGAGCACGAAGGGAGATGCTGAAGTGTTGGCAGTAAGAGGACGTTCACAGAAGAAAATTAAAAACTTGTCCAGACCAGGCAAAGACGAATGCGCCTTTTGTCGAGAAAAAGGGCATTGGAAGAAAGATTGTCCCAAGTTGAAAAATAGAGACAAAGGAAAGGCCGTAGCAGAGTCAAATGTGGCTAAGTATGATGATGAAGATTCTGATTTCTCACTTGCTTCATCATCATCTACCGCTTCTGAAGTATGGATGTTGGATTCGGCCTGCAGCTATCACATGTGTCCTCATCGCAATTGGTTTAGCGATATGGAGGAATTGAAAGGAGGAGTTGTCTACACGGCGGATAATACTCCACTCACCACATTTGGGATTGGTTCCATTCGTCTCCGTAATGAGGATGGATCAATCATTACCTTAACAGGTGTTCGGTACGTGCCGGATTTGATGAAGAATCTTATTTCAGTAGGAACCTTGGAATCAAAAGGGTTCGAAATAAGAAGCAAAGATGGTGTGATGGAAGTCATATCTGGCGTACGCGTGGTGATGAAGGGTGTCCGGAAGAACAACAACCTCTACCACTACTCTGGCAGAACTGTAGTGGGTGAAGCTGCAGTGGCCTCCACCAACGATCAAGTGGCAGAAGCAACGAGGCTATGGCATATGCGTTTGGGTCACGCCGGTGAAAAATCCTTGAATCTGCTTGTAAAGCAAGGATTATTGAAGGGACTTCGGACCTGCAAGTTGGATTTCTGTGAGCATTGCGTGAAGGGGAAGCAAACAAGAGTGAAGTTTGGAACTGCAATCCATAATACGAAGGGTATCTTGGATTATGTTCACTCTGATGTGTGGGGTCCCTCAAAGACGAGTTCTTTAGGAGGGAAACACTACTATGTCACTTTTGTTGATGACTTTTCGCGAAGAGTCTGGGTGTATACGATGAAGACAAAGGATGAAGTGTTGGGAGTTTTCCTCACTTGGAAGAAGATGGTGGAAACTCAGACAGGCAGAAGGATCAAACGTCTCCGAACGGATAATGGCGGAGAGTACAGAAGTGATCATTTCACGAAGGTCTGTCAAGACGAAGGAATTGTGAGGCACTTCACTGTCAGGAATACACCACAGCAGAATGGGGTGGCAGAAAGGATGAATCGAACTCTACTGGAAAGAGTTCGCTGTATGTTGTCCAATGCTGGGTTGGGCAGACAGTTTTGGGCTGAGGCTGTTACATACGCAAGCCATCTCATCAATCGTTTGCCATCAACTGCTCTGAATGGGAAAACACCTTTGGAGGTGTGGTTCGGGAAGCCTGCTATGGATTATGACTCTTTACATGTGTTTGGTTCCACTGCATACTACCATGTAAAGGAGTCGAAGTTGGATCCGAGAGCAAAGAAAGCTTTGTTCATGGGGATCACCTCTGGAGTAAAAGGCTATCGTCTATGGTGTCCAGAGTCGAAGAAAATAATCTTTAGCAGAGACGTCACCTTTGATGAATCTACCATGTTGAGAAAGGTGGACGTGGAGCAAGTTGATGAGACTCCCAAGAAGGTGGAGTTTGAAAGAATTATTGTCCCAGAAGATGACAAAGTTGTCAATAATTCTCCTATGGTAGAAGGAGATAAAATAGTAGTTGAGGATCAAGAGCTTCATCAGCAACATGAGTCAATTGCATTGCACAGACCAAGAAGGACCATTAGGAAGCCTGCTCGCTTTGATGATATGGTTGCGTGTGCGTCTTTGATTGTAGCTGGTGATGTTCCTACAACTTACAATGAAGCCACCAAAGTTGTGACGGCAATCAAGTTCAAACATTGTTTGGACCTGATAAATGTTTTGAAAATTTGAAGTTGGCGCCTCGGGCGCATTTGAAGGCACTACCAAGATTCCGGGAGAAATAGAGGATAATCGGTTGGATCCAGAAAGTCGCCAAGGTGGAGATTTGTTATTTTGGCTCCTTTCTATTTGTTTGGCAATCCCACATCGGTGGGCAATTGAAAGAGGGCTTGGGCTCTCCCTATAAATAGAGCCCATTGCCTATTGTTTTTCTCATCCCACAACTAAACATAATACTTGTATTGACGAGTATAAGTTGTATTCTCTTCTTTCTCCATTAGTAAAATATTTTGGTAGTGTCCGAGGACGTAGGCATAATTTGTGCCGAACCTCGTTAAATTCTGGTGTTCTTTATTTCCTTCATTTATATTCCTCAATTTATGTTTATTGTTTTATTATCGCTTCCGCAACAGGTGGATCTTGACCCCGTCGAAAGAGGTACCCACGATGACTTGGTGACAGTGGTGGAGTACTTCGCTTTCCACCGCCGCCGGAATATAAAAAAACTCACGGCTGCAACCACTGCAAGAACACCGAGCACACTCCCTATAACAGCGTAAATTACGGAAGACTCTATACGTTTCTTCTTCAGCGGCGGGACACCTGTTGTATTCGGCGGCGTAGAACCCGCCGCGGGTTCAGGGCTGGCCACAGCAAGACTCCCTGCCTTGTAGTTATTGCTGAGTTTGAATATTTCTAAGCCGTTCAACAGAGCACTCCTATACTTTGGACTTCCTTCCATCATGGGAATCAAAGATAGCTGCAGTCCTTGCTTTCCGCGTCGACCGTCATCTGGAATCTTTTTTAAGTAGTCGAAATAAATGGGAATTTTGGGGCCACCGGCCATCGTAATAACATCGAGCTGAATTTCCGCAGTCTGGCCATCGATAGAAATGTTAAACACCCTCTGGTTTATATCAGTTACATCTAGAGTGAACTCACAGAAATGGAATCTGAGGAGATAGTAAAACCCAGAATCAACGGGAAACGACCACTCCAGGCTCCTACTGTAATTCCCCGTCACTCTAGCAGTCGTGTATATTATTGGCGGAGCACTGTAAGGAGGAGTTTGGAGCGTGTAGTTGATCTGAACATCCTCACGGTGAGGAGTGTAACCATAGTCCAAGCCGAATATGTAGTCGGAATCATCGGACCAGGCCCGAAACATGCCGCGGGTAGGCCCGCTGTCATCTTGAATCTCAACTCTGCCGCCGCCAACATTTAGCCGGTAAAGATTTTCCCAAGCGTTATTGTTTTCCAGATTCACCACACTGTTCTCATCTACATACTTAATCGGCACATCGTTTCCCTTGAAGTAGAGTCTATCAGGAATCGAAACAATTTCAATTCCGTTGACGTAAGCAAAAGAGTTTGATTTGGGGGAGAATGTTAATCTCAGTGTCTGCGAAAGGTCAATGTAGATGATAAACTCTTTGGCGTAAGAGCTTAGCGAAGTATTTTGGGATTTAGGAAAAGCAGTGAAACTGCTCAATAAAGTGAAGTCATTTGCTGTGACAGAGAAGAAAGATTGAGAAGTGTTGTAGTCGGCGTAGGTAGCGGGGTAGAAGTAAAGACGGAGAAATTTCGGGCCAGTGGTGATGGGAAAAGTGTATGTGAAAGGGGAATGGAAAACTCGAGCCGTCTCATAAGGGACTGCAAAAACAGAGGAATCCATTTCGGAAGCTTTCGATGTTGAGGACACGGCGGTGGCGTTCACTGGAGTGTATTGTGAACTGTCATCAGTGTCCCACTTCCGATTGCTTATGTCTACGGAGGGCGATGAGGCGCCCGCGCCGCAGCTGAGGAGAATTAGTTCTTTGGCCGTGAAGGCGGCGGGGTCGGCAGCTGTGACGGTAGAAGTTTGGAAGAAGTGTAGGATAAGGAAGAAGTAAAAAGCATTGGACTTCATTGTTTTTGGAAATTCGGCGGAGTGATTGAGTGAATTCATTATGCATATGAAGGGAGACTGGAATTACTGAAAGAGAAGACTTCGAAGTCTCCTAATAGTTACAAACTCTACTAATCTAACATGGAATTATAAATTAAATACAACGAATCAATCAACTCAATTAAATAAATCCTAAATGTTGGTAGTTTTTGAGGCAGGAGTCAATGGAGGTACTGTATAATAAGACTTGGAAGTCTCCTAATACGTTTTCTTAAGATCATAATTTTATTTATTTTATAATAATTAATTGTCAAAAAAAGCTTCTGTTAAAAATTTGCTAAAGTTAAAATTTTGACTAAAAAAATAAGCTTATAGGAAATGCGAAAATGGCATTGTCTATTATAATAATCCGCGCTGTTTATATATGTGTAGTGTATTAAAAAATGCTAATATACGATGCGGAATCCCGCTTTATCTATAGACAACGCGAGATTCAGCATCGTCGGTGTTCCGCATCGTTTATATTTTTAATTTTTTAATTTTTTATTAATTTAAAAAAATCTGTAATCCATAATAAAAAAATCCTTAATTATAAGGGCCAAATACAAGAAATATAGAAAGGTAAAAAATAAGTTAACAGAAACAACTCTCTTCTATTTCAAAATATAGAAAGAAAAAAAAAATCAAAGCAAAAACCAAATGATTAAGCAACAACCTCGTGTTTATTGTTAAGCTTTATACATGTGTAGGGATGGACGGAGGAGGAATTCATTCTTCCTTCTAGCCTCTACTTCTACCACCAGGGGAGGCAGCATTTCTGCAGTTAAACCAACAAAAGATGAATGCCTCTCTCTCATCACTGACTGAAACTGATCAAACTAGTATGATGTTGGAGTTGGAACATTATACTGATTCTTAATATATTATTTAATTATTTACTACTGTTGATGCCCGAAAAATATGCTCTGTTTTGTATTAAGGATAATTTGATGAAATGTGGGTTGTAAAGAAGGTACTATATTTTTCCTTCCGTTCTCTCCCCCTTTTATTATGTCTACATCCGCTAATTTTAAATGACAATAATCACCACTTCTCTGCCGTTACATCGTATTAAATTACAAAATTAAAGCAGAGCGCCGGTTCAGGTTCGATGACCCTTTAGATCCCAAATGGTCGCTTTTAGGAGTCCAGCGGTCAGGCTCACTTCTTTATTGCTATTCGTCGGATACGACCAGGTCCGTCGAACGTGGACCATGTGATCCGTCGAACCGAACTTAAAGTTCGGGCCTCAACAATAGCCCCCAAACTTCTCGGGATTCTTAGCGGATATCCTGAGAAGTTTTTGCCCTTCAATTGTACGTACTAACATACAAACAAGGGAATCGACAAGCGCTTAGTTGCCGATTCCGAGACTACCCCAAGGGAATTTTACGTTTTCCCTTGGTTTGTCCCATGGCGCAGATTGAGTTCGACTATTTTGCTGACTCGTTACTGGCCCCGTTTAACGTTCATTGACGACAACGGACCTTCCTCGCGACCATGTCGCTACGGAAAGGTTTTATTACTCTCTCCCTTAGAGTATTACACCGGCACTACTTTGCCTTTAAAGATAATGAATATATTCGTCGAGCTCGAAGAAGCCCTTTGCTTTATACGTCGACTAGCGTTCCAGCTTCGGCGCTTCGCGTCTTTCACGCGCCTGGGTCGTATTTAATGCTCGCCACGCGTCGCGCGTCTATTGCGGCATCAAAAGGCGAGATCACGAATTTCAAGGCTACTGATTTGAATTCCCTTTAACCGCGTCACCGCCCCTTGAAAAACCGTTGTTCCTTTCTTACAAAAAAACCCCGACTGCTCTTCTTCCTCCGCATCCGAGGTTCCCCTTTCCAGTGTGCTGCAACTGTGATAGCCTTCATCTCTTCGCCGGCGAAAACCCCCGCAGTGACGGTAACGATCTTCTTTCTCCCTCAGCTTCACATTACTATAGTTTTGCCCTACCTGCCCATGGCTGAAGATCCACACTCGACTTCTTCCTCCGGGGACTCTGACTCCTCTGGGTTTCCGCCCCCCGGAACATTCCCACCCAATTACGATAGACGTTTTGAGGGTGCTTTAATTTCTGCCCGTAGTCTAATTATGGAGTCTACCCTTAATAGAATTTTTCATGCTTACGGTATACCCGATAGAGTTAAGGCGATAGCCCCCAGGCCCCAAGATCACCCTCACCGTCCCCCACAAGGTTACACGGCCTTCTCTACCCGGGTGTTCGATCCAACTCCCACTCCATCCCTTCTTTGTAAGAGTCCTAGATCACTACGGCCTCGCACCGATACAATTAGCGCCTATGGCTTGGTTCAATATGTTTGGGATGATCTTAGCTTTTAGGAAAGCCGGCCTGGGGGACCCGACCGTGAGGGAATTCGTCGAGCTGTTCAAGCTCGTACATAGGTCGAAAGAGAGTTACTGGTATTTTTCTAAGAGACATCGCCAGCCCGAGCCTTTGATTAAGAAAACCCCTTCGAACATGAAGAATTGGGTCGAACACTTCTTTTATTTTGAAATACCCGACGAACGCCCTCGAATCCGATGTCACCTCCACAAACCCCCGCGTAAGTGTCTTCCCTTTTTATTCGTCGAATTGAGTTTCCTCTCATTTATCTTACTCTCATTGTATTGCAGCCGAAGAAGATCTAGACCTCTCCGAGGAAGAGTTGTGGAGAATAGGTCAAGTTTACGACATGGTAGACCGACAGTTTGAGTCACTGCGGAGAGATCGTTATATCGACGACGAAGGCATTCACGAAGGAATGGAGAGGCCTACCGGAGATGCTCTGCGAGGAATCATTGAGAAGAAAAAGAAGAAACAAACTGCCACCAAGAAGACCCCCAAACCGAAGCAGCCTAAGAACACAATACCGACGACTGACGAAGGCCCCTCTGCCCAACAGAAGGAAACCCCCACCAAAGCCCAGAAGAATCTTGGGAAGGAGGACTCCATGTCTTTCGTCACCCCCTCCGTCGACCTTCTCGACCACCATCGAAAAAAGGTTGAGGAGGATGTCCGAAGGAGGGGCCTCCGACTGCCATCCTCGATCAATCACCAACCCAGAAGACGCCCCCTTCCAAGACACCGGGGCGACGAACTTTGTTCTCGCCAGGGAGATGGCCCCTCCACTATCCGAATTGAGAGACCCGGCGGCTGACGAGGAGCTCGTTGAGTTCCTCCGACTTGTCGTCGCAGGACCTCCTTGGAACACCCCCGACCCGACCGCTGGCCAGACCTTCTCGCATCTCCGACAGATGGTTTTGGTACGTGCCATCTCACTAAGATTTTGCCTTCTTATCAATCTTGATACACCAAAAATTTCCTTTGACTTTTCTTTCTATTTTTTTACCATCCAGAGCGTGGGAGATTTCAAGGACGACTACTTGAACATAGTCTCCTCTGAACAAGCTTGGAAGCAGCGTGGTTTTGACTCGAGTGCCTCGTTTGCCAAGGTGAAGGGCGAGCTAGCCGAGCTCGCTGCCCTCCACGCCAAGGCCGTGAAGGACTCGTCAGCTTTCCAACTCCAGAACAGTAGTCTCCTGCAAGAGAAGGCCGAGCTCAACAACCGTGTCGAGGAGCTCGTTGCTTCAAAGAAGATCGTTGAGCTGAGAGTTGCCGAGCTCGAAGAGGCTGTCAAGAATTTGGAGATCTCTCGAAACTCCGAAATGGAAAAAAGGAAAGAAGCCGAAGCAACCCTCCGACGAACCGTCGAAGAAGCTGAGGGCCTCGACCTCGTTGCCCTCTTGGACAAACCCTCCGGTAAAGCGGTCGCTGATGCCTTCCACAGTTTCGCCTGCTCACAGGCCAAGGGGCTTGCTTCGTCGAAGTACCCCGACCTTGACTTCTCTTTCCTGGTGCCCGAAGATGCTGACGAGAGGCCCGAAGGGGCAGACAACCAGGAGGCCGACGAAGACGAGGCAAAGGATGATGACAAGGAGATGGAAGACGATGAGGGGCACAATTCTTGTTAAGTTCTACTCAAATCTAAATTCCATCTGCTATATTGCTTTTTTTTTAATGAAAACGATATTCTCTTTTATCTTTCTCGGGATCTTATGAACTGATTCATGATCAATTGCTACTATATCTTTCACTGCGGATTTGAATCCTGATACATATGTCGGTCAAATTTTGTTCATTCGCATAAAATGAAGATCAATACAAGACATATATATAGAAGGCATAACTGATAAACAGACATTAAAAATAGAACTTTTTGAGATACTTAACGTTCTAAGGATTTGAAATTTCCCTCCCTTCTGGAGTCTTCAATCGATAAGCTCCATTCGCAACGACCCCTAAAATAATATACGGACCCTCCCAACTCGGGCCTAGCTTTCCCGAATTTAAATCCTTTGTGTTCTGAAAGACTTGCTGAAGGACCCAATCCCCCTCTCAGAACATCCTTAGCATCACCGACTTGTTGCAGAACCTGTCTATGACCTGCTATCTCATTGCCATTCTCCTCGCTGCTTCAATCCTGATCTCATCGATAGTCTCTAGCTCGTCGAATATCCGACGGACATTTATCTGTTCGTCGAATAATTCGACACGAGGACTTCCCTGCACTACCTCCACTGGGGTAACAGCCTCCGAACCATACGCTAATGAAAATGGAGTTTCCTTAGTAGACGAACGGGAAGTGGTATGATAGGACCACAGCACCCCCGGTAGCTCCTGTACCTAAGCCCCTTTTGCCGAACCAAGTTTCTTCTTTAGAGTCCCTATAATAGTTTTATTCGTCGACTCCGCGAGGCCGTTAGCTTCAGGATACCGCGGAGATGAGAAGAGCAGCCAAATCCCCATCTTCATGCAATACTGTCTGAACTTCCCACTCGAAAATTGCCTCCCATTGTCAGCAAGTATTTCCCTGGGTAACCCGAATCGACAGATCAAATTCCTCCAAACAAAAGAGATTACTTCCCTATCTCGTATTCGGACCAAGGGCTCCGCCTCCACCCATTTTATGAAAGAATCCATGGCAACCAAGATATATTGCTTGTTACCTAAGCCTTTGGGCATTTGTCCAACTATATCGAGCCCCCAACGATGGAATGGCCACATCGGGACGTTTGTGTGCAAAGCTTCAGCTTTCAAATGTATCGCCCCTGCGAACTTCTGACAGGCTTCGCATTTCTTAACCAGCTCCAGCGCATCCCTACGCACCGTGGGCCAATAGAAACCTGCGGATACCACCCAGTGTGCCAAACTTCTCGGTCCGGAATGATTTCTGCAGCTTCCCGAATGCACCTCCTCTAGAACTCCTGCACTTTCTTTCTCACTAACACATTTCAACAATGGCCCATGAAAAGACCGTTTATAAAGGTTACCATCCAGAAGTGTGAATCGAGATGCCCTTCTGGTCAGCCGAACCGACTCCACCGGGGACGATGGCAAGGACCCACTCCTCAGATATTCTACGAATGGCGTCATCCACGATGACTCGTCGATCTCCATGTAACATGATAAGCTCATATTTATACTCACTTATCTATATTTTCTCCATTGTTTCAAATGCTTTATGTTATGTTTTTACTTATTTCTGTGCATGAGTCTATTTTGGAGGGTGTTATGCCTTTGATGGGTGAATTTTGTAGGTTTTAGGCCAAATTCATTGGAAATCCGTACCGAAAGCAGATGATGTTCAAAGGAACAGTCATGACTTCTTCCACAGATAGAATCTGAGCTAATGGAGCACATGGTTTGAAAGATCTTTGAGTTAGCTTTCCAACGCAACTGGAATCGGGTCAATCGGAGTTTGGGAGAGGAAGTTATGGCCAAAACCGTGAGACTGCGCAGTCAGATGTTTCTGTGTCGAGAGACAGGATTTGTGTCGACCGAAACAGAGGTCAAAACATTCCTGTCGATCGAAATTTTCCCTGTCGATCGAAACAGAGGTCAAAGTTGCAGAAACGTCACAAATTCAGCCCGGATTTTGACCTTGAAGGTTGTGTCGATCGACAACCTGCCTGTCGATCGACACAGATGTCCGAGAAGGCTATTTTTGGCCTGTTTTGGCAGTTTTTGCTATTTTTTCCCAATACCCAAATTAGGTCTTTTTCCCCCTCTATAAATATGAACTCTTAGGCACGAAAATTATCTTGTTTTTATGCCTTATTGCACTTAGAATAATTGAGCTTTTGGAGTTTTTTTCAAGTCATTGAAGGTTTCTATTTCTTTAATGATTCAAGTAAGCTTATTTATTTTTATTGCAATGTTTATTTCAATTATGTTAGGCTAGAACCCTTAACAGGTTCTAGGGTTTCTCCATCCTTTTTGGCATGTATTAATTCGATTAATTCCAAACCCTAATTAATTGGTTCAAATTCTTTGGTTTTGATTTTTAAAATCTATTTTCAATTGAAGGATCGAGAGATGAAAATTGGATTAGATTTATAGTTATTAATTTGAGATCGAGAGGAGATAATTAATAATAGGAAAATAGAATTTTGATACAACTG
>JAPKLW010002554.1:29308-73068 GCA_026898455.1 Plectranthus barbatus
AAAAATATAGATATTATGTGAGAAAAATCTTTAAGTAATTGAACCCTTTAGCATTATATGCAATGTTTGGAATTGATATTTGATTAGTTGAATTGATTTCAATTGTGGTTGATTTGCCCGTGAATGTAGAATACCGCATGATAGGGTCTAATTGAAACTTACACTTGCATGATGTTTGAGTGGATTGAAATTGACTAAGGAAGAATTTTTGAACCCAAGTGAGTTTTTGAGCCTTTATTTGTTCATGAGAGATTCACATGTATGTTTTCGTTTCTCTAGAACTTGCTTTTGTTCTGTTTTGAGACTGCATAGTGTGCACAAGGATAGAAAATGATCTTAGGCCATCTTTGTTAGCCAAATTATCCCAAACACTGTCCCTTGTAATATTTTTATCCCTAGATTAGCCCCTTTGAGCCTGTTGTTTTTCTTTCTTGGTCTATGAGATAAGGAAACATTGTAGTTCTATCTTGTCTATGAGAGTGTACTATGAGAAAGGTGATGTGTATCTTGTCTATAGGATTTGGGTGAAATAAGGGTAATTTTTATAAGTGGATGAGAAATTCTTAAAGTGGTTTACAAAAGAAGGTTGGTCTCTAGAAAAAAAAAATATTTGTGTCCTTATAAGCTCAAATCATTAAACAATATTTTTAAGAGCATAAAAGGACTAGAAAAAAATTGAGCCTTGATTTGTGTTGAAGTTTTTAGGAGAATGGTGGATGATGAGAAGATAGTGGTTGGATTTGTTGAGAGTAGCTAACTCAATTGGTTTAGTCACTTGACCATATTTCCCTACCTTTCACAAAAAGCCTACATTACAACCTTATCAAAAGTCCTTTTTGATTCTTGAATTGTGTACACAAATAAGCAGTGGAGATTTTAGAACTCTTGCAAGCCTATGGTAGAAATTTCTTCATACATGTTGTGAGTGCTTTCATTTGAAACCCAAACACTTGTGTGATGAGCGATACACTTTCCCGTGAGTCTTCCAAAGTTGATGAATATCTTATCTCTTTCAATTGCTTGTGTGATGTGGATTGATGAACCTTGATTGTGATGAATCTTGTGAGGCATTGCACTTTCAACTGCTTGAGATTTCTTTCTTCTTTTCTTCGATTGAGGACAATCTAATATTCAAGTTTGGGGGGTTTGATAAGCTCATATTTATACTCACTTATCTATATTTTTCTCCATTGTTTCAAGTGCTTTATGTTATGTTTTTACTTATTTCTGTGCATGAGTCTATTTTGGAGGGTGTTATGCCTTTGATGGGTGAATTTTGTAGGTTTTAGGACAAATTCATTGGAAATCCGTACCGAAAGCAGATGATGTTCAAAGGAACAGTCACGACTTCTTCCACAGATGGAATCTGAGCTAATGGAGAACATGGTTTGAAAGATCTTTGAGTTAGCTTTCCAACGCAACAAGAATCGGGTCAATCGGAGTTTGGGAGAAGAAGTTATGGCCAAAACCGTGAGACTGCGCAGTCAGATGTTTCTGTGTCAAGAGACATGATTTGTGTCGACCGATACAGAGGTCAAAACATTCATGTCGATCAAAATTTTCCCTGTCGATCAAAACAGAGGTCAAAGTTGCAGAAACGTCACAAATTCAGCCCGGATTTCGACATTGAAGGTTGTGTCGATCGACAGCCTGCCTGTCGATCGACACAGATGTCCGAGAAGGCTATTTTTGGCCTGTTTTGGCAATTTTTGCTATTTTTCCCAATACCCAAATTAGGTCTTTTTCCCCCTCTATAAATATGAACTCTTAGGCACGAAAATTATCTTGTTTTTATGCCTTATTGCACTTAGAATAATTGAGCTTTTGGAGTTTTTTTCAAGACATTGAAGGTTCCTATTTCTTTAATGATTCAAGTAAGCTTATTTATTTTTATTGTAATGTTTATTTCAATTATGTTAGGCTAGAACCCTTAACGGGTTCTAGGGTTTCTCCATCCTTTTTGGCATGTGTTAATTCGATTAATTCCAAACCCTAATTAATTGGTTCAAATTCTATGGTTTTGATTTTTAAAATCTATTTTCAATTGAAAGATCGATAGATGAAAATTGGATTAGGTTTATAGTTATTAATTTGAGATCGAGAGGAGATAAGTAATAACAGGAAAATAGAATTTTGATGCAACTGTTTTCTGTCTCAAAAAGAAGAATTAGTTGTAGGGTTTTCAAATCTGTATCATTATTGAGATTGACTAGTTTGTGTTCTTGAGACCGAGAGGTAAAATTCACTCTCTAGTAATCTAGGTTTTAATTGCCCAACAAAGGAATTAATTCCAATTTATCAGATTTCCCACCTTAATAATTATTTTAGGTTTGGATTGATTGTTTATGCATGTTGAATTGAATTGGTTGATTTCCCTAGAATCTGTGCTTTTTATTATTGAATTTTATTCTCAAGTTACTTTCTGTTTTGAAAACAAAAACCCTATTCAAATTTGGATTTACTCAAACAAAGAATAGATAAATTATGCCAGTACATGAGATAATTTCGTCGCACTATCCCTGTGGGTTCGACATTCCTTTGGGTCTATAAATTTATTTGCTCGCTGCTTTCTACAGCGTTATCATAACACACCCCCGAACGTTCAATTCGCTTACACTGCTCCTCCACCGCAGGCCACAGGGCGACAACCACCGGTATCAATCAGGTTCCGCACCAAGAAACAGCCGCCAGGCCAGCCAGGGCGTCGGCATGTCCGTTCTCTTCCCTCGGAACATGCTCGATTAGAACCTCGTCGAACTACTTTAGGCACTCCTTCGTGACAGCAACGTAGGCCTGCATCTGGAGATCCCTTGCTTGGAACTCTCCCTTGAATTGACCGGCAACCAGCTGAGAGTCCGTCTTCACGTGAATGCGCCTGACTTTCAACGCGGTGGCTAGTCGAAGCTCGGCTATCAAAGCCTCGTACTCCGCCTCATTGTTCATTGCCTTGAACTCAAAGTGGATCACCCGCTCGTATACCTGCCGTTGTGGGGATGCCAGCAATACACCTGCTCCAGCTCCCCTGAAGTTACTCGATCCGTCGACGAACAGACTCCAAACTTCAGAAAGGTCTCGAACCTCCGGGGAGGCCTCGACCTCTGCCTGCATATGGAGCTCGGGAGTAAGCTCCACAATGAAGTCCGCAAGTATCTGACTCTTTATTGTAGTTCGCGGTTGATATTTCAACCCATACCCTCCAAGCTCTATTGCCCACTTCATTAGACGCCCAGACACGTCTGGTTTTGCCAGAACATTACGGATTGGAAAATTGGTAACCACAGTAATCTCATGACACTCAAAATACGGTCGAAGTTTACGGGAGCACACGACCAAGGACAAGACGAGCTTCTCCAAGGCTGAGTAGCGTGTCTCTGTGTCAAGTAACGATTTACTCACATAATACACCGGATGTTGAGAACCTTCTTCTTCGCGTACTAAGACCCCGCTTACCGCCCGCTCAGAAATAGCCAAATAGAGTTGCAGCGGTTCCCCCGCTTTTGGCTTCGACATCACAGGAGGCGACGTCAAATATATCTTCAAACACTCGAAGGCTTCATCACAATCCTTCGTCCATTCAAATCTTTTCGACTTCCTCATCACCTGAAAAAACTGACTCGTCCGATCAGAATACCGGGATATGAACCGGCTGACGGCCGCAAGCTTCCCAATCACCTTCTGAAGTTCCTTTAAACTCGTCGGTGGAGCCAAACATTGAATCGCTTGCACTTGCAACGGGTCCACCTCTATTCCCCTTCTACTGACGATATATCCCAGAAACTTCCCTGAGGAGACACCAAACAAACATTTTGCAGGATTCAACTTCATCTAAAATGAATCCAATACGTCGAATGCCTCTGCCAGGTTCGAGAGATGATCCTCCTTATTCGTCGACTTTACCATCATATCGTCGATATAGACTTCCATTGTATTGCCCAGCTGCTTTCCAAACATCTTGTTCATTAAGCGCTGATACGTCGAACCAGTGTTTTTCAAACCGAATGGCATTACCTTATAACAGTAGATACCCCTATCGGTCATGAAAGCGGTTTTTTTTATCCTTCTCATGCATCGGAATCTGGTTGTAGCCAGAGAATGTATCCATAAAGGTCATGAGTTCATTACCCGCAGTCGCATCAACCAACCTGTCTATATGCGGCAAGGGAAATGGATCTTTCGGGCACGCCCTGTTCAGATCAGTGTAGTCTACGCAGACTCTGTTCTTACCATTTTTCTTTTTGACTATGACCACGTTGGCCAGCCACTCCGGATACTTTACCTCGCGTATGAACCCCACCTCCATCAAGTTCTTCACCTCTTCGGCTATAATTGCGTTCCTCTCTGGGGCGAACCTTCTTCGCTTTTGAATAACTGGTTTTGCGGTAGGATCCGCATTCAACCGATGAGTCATGACTAGCGGATGAATGCCTGGCATGTCTTTGTGACTGAAGGCGAAGGAAGTGATTTTGGAGCGCAAGAAACGTACGAGCTGATCCTTTATCTCTTCTTCTAAATTCTTCCCAACGAACGTAACTTTCGTCGGATCGTCAGGATCTAAAGATACCTCCTCAGCTTCCTCCATTTGTTCGAGTACTTCTACCGTCCGGAGGGTGATTGCGTAATAATCCCTCGCCGCATGCTGTTCCCCGTGGATCGCTCTTACCCCCCATGGCGTGGGAAACTTTACCACCTGATGAAACGAAGATGGTACGGCCTCCATCTCGTGCAACCACGGTCTCCCCACTATCGCATTATAGGATGATTCTGTGTTGACTACCTGAAACTTAACCGAAAGGTTAATTCCTTCTGCATATACCTGCAACATAATTTCCCCGACCGGGTAGATCACCTCTCCGCTGAACCCTACCAGCTGGGTTTGACTCGGCTTTACCTCGTTCAAGGAGATTCCCATCCCTTCCAACGCACTTGCAAACAAAAGATTTGAAGAAGCTCCCGAGTCGACGAGTATTCGTCGAACCCTGCAATTGGCTATTAGCAGCTCTACGACAAATGCGTTATTATGAGGCCGTCGAACTCCCTTTGCATCTTCCGGCCCAAACTTGATAATCTCAGATGACACCGGCTTTGAAGTTCCCCACTCAAGGGATCTAGCTTCACGGCAATACCTTTTTCTAGCATTCCTGGATTGTCCCGCTAAATCACAACCTCCGTGGATCACGTTCACAGTGCATTGAACATCTAGTGGTTTTGGGATCGGGACTTTGTTCGCTCTCGAAGCGGGGTTCTTATCCTCTGTTGCATCGTCTTTCCGCCATGAATTATGCTTTTTCCGGCCCCCTTGAAACTCCTTAAGATGCCCTTGCTCCAAGAGCCTCTGTATTTCTCGTAAAAAATCCCTGCACTGGATGGTGGCGTGCTCGTAACTGTGGTGGAAAGAGCAGAAGCCTTGCGGGTTTTGGCCGACGCTCAATATCTTCTTTGGCCATCTCACGAGATTTCCCATCTTCTCCATCTCGTGTATGACCACAACTGGGTTAACGCTCAACCCATACGATGACGATTGTTTCACCAGATTCTGTATGCTGGAGTTCGTCTATCCATATTATGCTGGTACGGTTGGAATTGGGGCGTGGGTCGGGAACTCGTTCCTTTTTCTACGCGGCCGAGGGCCTTTCCTCGATCTTTCTGGTCTAAATTTATCTCCTCAACCTCTCTTCGGAGTTGGACTTTCGCTTTAGCTAAGACTTCGGAAAACATCAAGCAGGGGTACTCGACGAGTTTCCAAAAAAGGCGAGAACCGGGCCTTAGACCGTTCCTGAAGGCTGAGACTGCGGTTTCCTCAGAGCAATTCGACACCGTGACCTTTAGCTCGTTGAAACATTTTATGAAGTCCTAGAGCGATTCTCCCTCCCGCTGTATGATGCGGTACAGATCGTCGGATCTTGTCGGGGCGCGTCTCCTTGACGAGAACTGCTCGACGAATTTTTGATGTAATTTGGCAAATGACGATATGCTGCTGTTCGGGATGCGCATGAACCATTGCATCGCGGGGCCCTCCAAACACGTGGCGAAGCTTTTGCACATGCATGCTTCCCTCAAGTCCTCCGAAATGGCGATCGCGTGCATCTTAAATCGGTACAGCATCACGAATTCTTCTGGATTTGATGTTCCATCGTAAGGTTTGATGGTTGGGGCCACGAATCGGGCGGGAAGTTTGGCGTTGGCTAACCTTCGAGTGAATGGGGTGTCGTTATACCCCCTAGATGTAACCACGAATGATTGAACAGACGCACCTGGTATAGCGGCGCACATTTTTGCCATGTCGTCGGGTCTCTTTTCTAGTGCGGCCACTTTTCCCGTCTCACCGTCTGAGCCTGAGTTTGATACTGGAGATTCGCGGCGAGTCCTGCGAGACCCATCAGTGGACTGGTGACGCGTGGGGAGACTCCGACGAGACTCTTCCCCGCCGGTCTGACTTTCTTTCTCGCTATCTCGTCCGTGAAAATGGGCCAGCTCTCTCCGTAACCGTTCCGCCTCCAAAGTAGCTCTACGGTTTTCTTCTCGCAGGTCGTTCATCTCCTCCTGCATTCTCTGCATGTTTCTTTCGAATTCTTCCATTCTGTCCACTTCAGATTCTCGATCATGGCTTTCGCTCATTGTTCCCTTTCTTATCTTCCCACAGATGGCGCCAGTTGTTGATGCCCGAAAATTATGCTCCGTTTTGTATTAAGGATAATTTGATGAAATGTGGGTTGTAAAGAAGGTACTGTATTTTTCCTTCCGTTCTCTCCCCCTTTTATTACGTCTACATCCGCTAATTTTAAATGACAATAATCACCACTTCTCTGCCGTTACATCGTATTAAATTACAAAATTAAAGCAGAGCGCCGGTTTAGGTTCGATGACCCTTTAGATCCCAGATGGTCGCTTTTGGGAGTCCAGCGGTCAGGCTTACTTCTTTATTGCTATTCGTCGGATACGACCAGGTCCGTCGAACGTGGTCCATGTGATCCGTCGAACTGAACTTAAAGTTCGGGCCTCAACAACTACAAAATAAACACTGGATTTATAAGAAGATAGTTTCATAATGACTTGGCCATCAATAAGTAATGCTTTAATTATTTTTTCTTCATATTTCTATTACATTATTGGAACTAAAACCAACCTTGAAGTCATTATTAATTCCTACAAGCTCAACCTCCCAATGAGTTAGTTTTGTCGGATAAAGCATCTTCAGTTGAGAAATCGCTTCTCTTTCATCCTGGAGCTTCGCAGCACATCGAAAGCATTTCCTCACCCATTGAGCTTGGCTCAACAATCCCGTGCAATTCAACTGATGAGCTAAGCTTTATGAAGCTGTTACCTTCACTCTCATCTTTCTGCAGCTGTAAGGCAAGCTCCAGGCTCCAAACAACGTCATTCATCGATGGACGTTCGAGCCCTGCACCCCTCATGCACGCAGCCGCAGTTTCAGCAAATTTGTTCAAGCATTGTTGCGTGATTTGGCCGTTGAGATTTGCATCAACAATCTGCACAATCGTCCCTTCCGTGATACAAAACTGAGCCCACTCTGCCAAGTTGGCTCGCTCTCTTGGGAGGCTCGGAACTACCGCCGGCCTGCCACACAGCACTTCGAACAACACCACCCCAAATGAGTAAACGTCTGATTTCTCGGTCAACTGTCGTCGCTTGTAGTACTCTGGATCCACGTAACCCAAACTGCCTTTGACGGCCGTGCTGACATGATCTGTGGTGCTTATCTTGGACAGGCCGAAGTCTGATATCTTGGCCACCCATTTCTCATCCAGTAGGATGTTGGAGGTTTTGACATCGCGGTGGATGATGGGATGCTTTGCCCCTGTGTGAAGATAGTGTAATGCCTTTGCAGCTCCTACACAAATTCGGAGGCGTTGCATCCATGGCAGAGGAGGATGTTGTGAATTGTAGAGATGGCTGCGTAAAGTGCCGTGCACCATGTAGTCGTAGACTAGTATCATCTCCCCGTAGGTGTCGCAATAACCAATGAGCGATACTAAGTTAAGGTGCCTTAGCTTCGAGAGCATCTTGATTTCAGTTAGGAATTCGTGAGACCCTTGTCTGGAGAACGGCTTCTGTCTTTTGATTGCCACGGCAGTGGTGCCATCATCGATGAGCCCTTTGTACACCATGCCAAATCCACCTTCACCGATGACGAAATTATCGTCGAAATTGCGAGTGGCTTTCTTGATCTCGTGGAGTGTGAAATATCTGCATAGACTGGAAGGCAGGGAAGCACCAGAACCTGATCCATTAGCTCTGCTGGACCTTGATGGCAAAGAAAGAAGTACCCATGATTTACTTGTTGTACCGGAGTCGTTGGCTTTCCGCCACCTCAGGGATATGAAAACAACCACAATTAATGCAACAGCGCCCATCACGCTACCTACAACAGCGCAAATTAGAGAAGATCCTCCACTTTTCTTCTTCAGCGGCGTGTACCCAGCTGCATCCTTCGGCGAAGTATCCACCTTAAGTTCAGGGTTGGGAGCAGCAAGACTACCCATCGTGTCATTGAGTTTAAAAATTTCTAAGCCGTTTAACATAGCACTACTTAATGTTGGACTGCCCTCCTTGTAAGGAAACAAAGATAGCCGCAGATCTGACTGACCATTATGATGAGGAATCCAAAACAAATAGTCCCTGAAGATAGGTATTTCAGGGCCACCGGTCCAGCGGATGACGTCGGCTCCGAAATCAACCGTTTGATTATTGATGATAATTTGGAACACCCTTTGGTTTTGCTCTGTCACGTTCGTGTATTCACAAAAGTGGAGTCTGAGGAGATAGAAAAACCCGGAATCAACAAGAAAACGCCACTCCAGACTGTACTTGGTCATTATTCTAGAAGTCGTGTATACTATTTCCGGAGCACTGTACTCTGGAGTTTCAGCTGTGTACTTGACCTTAAAGTCCTGCTCATCAGTATAACCATATCCCCCGAAGTATATGTAATCATAGTCTAGCGACCAGGCCCGAAACATGCCGGCATCGGCTTGAACTACAGGGATGCCGCCAACATTCTGCCTGTAAAGATTTTCCAAAACAGTGTCGTCTCTGAGATAATACTGCTGACCAACGGAATCGATGGGAACGTCGTTTCCCTTGAAGTAGAGTTTATCAGGAATCGAAACAATCTCAATTCCGTTGACGAAAGCAAAAGAGTGGGAATTGGGGGAGAATGTTAATCTCAGTGTCCGAGAATGGTCAATATTAAGGATAAACTCCTTGATGAAAACGAGTGGCCGAGTATTCTGGGAATAAAGAAAAGCACTGAAATTGCTCAATAAAGTGAAGTTATTTGCAGTGACTAAGAAGAAAGATTGAGAAGTGTTGTAGTCGGCGTAGTTAGCGGGGTAGAAGTAAAGACGGAGGAACTTCTGGCCAGTGGTGATGGGAAAAGTGTATGTGAATGGGGAATGAAAAACACGAGCAGACTCATAAGGGACTTCAAAAGCAGAGGAATCCATTTCGGAAGCTTTCGATGTTGAAGACACGGCGGCAGCGTTCACTGGAGTGTATTTGGAACGGTCATCAGTGTCCCACTTCCGATTGCTTAAGTCTTGGGAGGGCGACGAGGCGTTGGCGCCGCAGTTGAGGAGAATAAGTTCAGTGGCTGTGAAGGCGGCAGCTGTGACGGTGGGAGTTGGGAAAAAGTGTAGGAGAAGGAAGAAGTAGAAATTATGGGACCTCATTGCTTTCGGGAGTTCTGCGGAGTGAGTAGATATGAAGGAAGACTGGAATTAATAAAACAGGGTCAAGGAAGGTTCCCTAAAAAATCAATAAATACAACCCCCTCTATCAAACCAACTCTCAAGTATATTTTGTTTGAATCCATACATATTTTAAGGTCCGTAGAAATCACTAATTGTCTTTTAGTTTTATAATGGCAAAAACTTGCGTTAGGCAGGCCTAAACGGTTTAGGCGGGTTTTATCCTACCCAAATGGGTTCACCCATCCCAAATAGAGTTTATTAATCCCTAATTAGTATATATTAAATGGGTTTGGATTGGGTTAATGAATAAAACCCGCCTAAATAGTTTAGACATGCCTAACCTGAGACCTTCCCTTTTATAATTGGTGTGGTAATAGATTATTAAGCATAATTAAATGAACTCTGTTACTATTTACTAGAGATATAGGAACTTACTTGTTAAGGAATCCTTTCAACTTAAATAAAAGATTATAGAATTATGATATCAAATTCATGAATTCATTTGGATGTTATCGTTGATAAAATTATTTTATTGATTTTTAGTTAATAAATTTCTTTTATGACGCATCCTCGATCAATGTAATATAAAATATATGTTTTTAAGTTTAGATTCTAATATTGAACGAAAAATTATATTTAAAGACAATATTGTGAAAAATTATACTGCACTACACTAGTACCAATGGACAACAGAATGCTTTAGTGCTAGTTTTTATATTTACTACTTCCCACAACATTAAACATATTAAGTAATATTATTATTAGACTTTAATATGTCAAATTAATTAATCTCGATGTGATTTTAGGGTTAAACTCTTAATTGATTTTTTGTATATTTAATATGAATTTCATCTGTATAATTCTGGACTACGTTTAATTAGTGTAGATCGGTTGGTTATGTCTATCGAGAATTCGAGAATGTTGAATCGAGGCTATTGAGGAGGATGGGATCGTTGTTGGAGTAAACTGGCGGCGGCAATTATAAGATGAGATCATAAACAAAATGCGGTTAGTAATAATAGGATCAATTAAGGATAAATATCTGAAACTGGTGCGACGACTAGGAATCGCAAGTCTTCGTCAGTTTCAAGTCATTTGTAATTGCATGAATAATTTTAGTTAGATAGGGCCCACAACTCAATTATGTGACAACTTTGTTGGCCTAACCAAATGTTATGCCACGACTCCAGTCTTGTGTTGGAAATTTCACCCTTTTCTGCAAGTGTTTGTTTGGCAGCATTGGCGCTGATTCCATTGCTAGAAGATTATTCAAAATAAAGGCATATTATGTTTCATATATCATTTATGGAGGAACTGATATTCCACAACCCAAACTAACGTTGAAAATTTGACTACAAATAAACCTTTTTATATAGGCCTCTTAATTTCAATGGCCACAGCTACCTTATCAAAACCCACAATATATATCCGATTTAACATAGCACGGGAAAATAGAATGAAGTAAAAAAGAAACATACCGTAGTAAGAATTGAAAATTACTATCTCAACGTCCAAATTGGGTCACCATCTCTGAGAACACATCACCCGACTTGAGTCTTTCGCTGCTACTGCTGCTGGAGAAATCGCTGCTTTGAACTGATTGGCTCAGCTTTATGAACCTGTTACCATCACCATCCCTGCTGCTGCCGCCTTCACTCTCCTCCTCTTTCTGAAGCTTTAAGGCAAGTTCCAGGCTCCAAACAACGTCATTCATTGATGGCCGTTCGATCCCTGTACTCCTCACGCATTGAGCGGCGATTTCAGCAAATTTGTTCAAGCATTGTGGTGTTATTTGGCCGTTGAGATTAGCATCAACAATCTGCTCAATTCTCCCTTCCAGGAAACAAAATTGAGCCCATTCCGCCAAGTTGGCTTGCTCTCTTGGGAGGCTGTGAACTACTGCTGGATTTCTCTGTCAAGTTGGCTTGCTCTCTTGCTCTCGTTGGGAGGCTCCCTACCACATAATACTTCAAATAACACCACCCCAAATGAGTACACATCGGATTTCTCTGTCAACTGTCGCCGCCTGTAGTACTCTGGATCCACGTAACCCAAACTGCCTTTGACGACCGTGCTGACATGATCTGTGGTGCTTATCTTGGACAGGCCGAAGTCTGATATCTTGGCCACCCATTTCTCATCCAGTAGGATGTTGGAGGTTTTCACATCGCGGTGGATGATGAGCTTATCAGCCCCAGTGTGAAGGTAGTGTAATGCTTTTGCAGATCCTATACAAATTTGGAGGCGTTGGTTCCATATTAATGGGGGATGTTTTGAATTGTAGAGATGGCTGCGTAGAGTGCCGTGCACCATGTAGTCGTAGACTAGTATCATCTCCCCGTAGGCATCGCAATAACCATTGAGCGCTACCAAGTTAAGGTGCCTTAGCTTCGAGAGCATCTTGATTTCGGTTTGGAACTCATCAGGTCCTTGACAGGACAACGACTTCTGTCTTTTGATGGCAAAGGTAGTGATGCCATCATCGATGAGCCCTTTGTACACTTTTCCAAATCCACCCTCACCGATGACAAAATTATCGTCAAAATTGCGAGTAGCTTTCTTGATCTGGTCGAGTGTGAAATATCTGCATAGACTGGAAGGCAGGGAGGCACCAGAACCTGATCCATTAGCTCTGCTAGACCTTGATGGCAATGAAAGAAGTACCCATGATTTACTTGTTGTACCGGAGTTGTTGGCTTTCCGCCACCGCAGGGATATCAAGAAACTCACGGCTGCAACCACTGCAAGAACACCGAGCACACTTCCTATAACAACGTAAATTAGGGAAGATCCTCCATTTTTCTTCTTGCGCGGCGGGGGCCCTGCGGCGACCGGTGGCGAAACCTGGAGTTCATACATGGGATGGGCGTTGTTGATCAATAAAACCAGGGGGCTGTTCCATGAAGACCGGAGTGGACAGAACCCCATTTAGAAAGGCATTCTTAACGTCAAGTTGATGCAGCGACCAAGAATTCATTACAGCAATGGAGATAACAATGCGAACAGTGGAAGCTTTGACAACTGGACTGAATGTGTGAGTGAAGTCGAACCCAGGAACTTGACTAAACCCTTGTGCAACTAACCGAGCTTTATATCTGTCAACTGACCCATCTGCTAAGAGTTTAGTGCGATACACCCATTTAGATCCAACCACATTTGCATTAGAAGGCCTAGGAACCAAAGACCATGTCTTATTCGAGATGAGAGCCGCTATTTCCTCCTTCATTGCGGAAGTTTATTCTGGAACCTTTAGGGCAGACTTTATTCCGCGAGGCTCAGGAAGTGCTGTAGATACAGAGTATACAGAAATCAAATTAATGTCAGGCGGATAACGAGGTTTGAAAATACCCGACTTAGCACGCGTTTGCATGGGATGTCGCACGACAGGTTGATGTTGTGGTGGAGGATCGAGAATGACGTCCGGTTGAGCTGGAAGGACGACGGGTGGTTGAGGTGGTATAGGGGCCGCGACGGGAGGTTGAATATTAGGGTTAGGTGCGGGTAGGGTTTCTGGAGGGATACAGATAGAACAAGGTTCAGGAATAGGCACAGACGAGGCTTGAGTGTGAGAGGCCGACACAAGTGAACCGGACGGAAACCCTACTAGACGGGAAAGAGAAGTCGAGGATTTATGTGAAGAGAATGGGAAGTGTGTTTCATCGAACCGGGCATGGCGGGTCACATAGATGCGGGAAGTAGTAGGGTCAAGACACCTAAAACCCTTATGATGCGGAGTATAACCCAAAAAAATGCACGGAGCACTACGAGGTTCTAACTTGTGTTTGTTGTAGTCACGCAGACACGGAAAAACCCGACACCCCCAAGATTTTAGATTGACGAAGGAGGGAGCTGATTTATATGCAAGTTCGAAAGGAGACTTGTGTTGTAGTAGGGGGTAGGAAGACGGTTTATGACAAAAACCGCAAAGCTGAATGCGTCGACCCATAAGTTGGGAGGCGCGGCAGCGTGAAATAGAACAGAAAGACCCATCTCTATGATGTGTCGATGTTTTCGTTCTGCACGACCGTTTTGAGAAGGTGTATAAGGGCATGATATAAGATGAAATATGCCGTGTTTTGAAAAGTGGGATTTTAAACGTAGGTTTGTGAATTCAGTACCCCCATCACTTTGAAATTTCTTGATTTTTTGAGAGAATTGGGTTTCAACATAGGCTTGAAAACTAAAAAACACATCATAGATATCAGATTTGGCACGAAGAGGATAAAACCAGATAAAATGGGAAAAATCATCTATAAAAATTGCGTAGTATCGAAAGCCAGAGCTTGAAATAACAGGGGAAGGACCCCATAAATCACAATGAACTAGATCTAAAACTTGAGATGCTCGACTCTCAGAGTTGGAAAGGGTAAACGCGAGCTTTTGGACAGTTGACACGACGTACAAACTGAGGAAGACCTTGATAAAGGAGTACTGGAAATTAAGTGAAGATTATTTAGTAGACTGACAATACGCGGAGATGCATGACCGAGACGACAATGCCATATGTCAAATGGGGCTTGAGGAAGAGGTGTATGAGCAAGAGCGGTGAGGGCGGAGATTGGATTGTGCAAGACGTACAACCCATGCTTACGCGTGCCGGTGGCTATTATCTTTCCTGTATGTTGCGACTGAATTGACACTGCACATCAGTAAAGAGCACATTAATAGGATAGTCATGAGTTAGCCGACTGACGGAAAGAAGATTCTTCGTAATTGTAGGTACAACAAGTATATTGTGTAAAGAAAGTGATGGTGATAAGCATAAAGAGCCAATATGAGAGATACGAAGACAGTCACCGTTACCAACGGCGACTTGGTTAGAACCAGAGTAGTCGAAAACATTATCCAGAGTAGACGCATCCTGAGCTATGTGAGCCGATGCACCAGTATCCAAGTACCAGTCGGAGGTCGAAGAGGGAGAGATGGAACAGTTTGCCGTGAAAGCCTCCGCCAACTGCGCCGTGTTTTGTGGACGCGACTGACGATCAAAACGCTTGGGACAATCAAACGCATCATGATCGGTTTGGCGGCAGAAGTAACACCAAGGGGCCGACGTTTTTTGTTGTTGTAGTTATTCCCTTTCGACTTGCCATGCCCGCGCGATTGATTTGAACCCGTATCGCACGGCTTGGCTTGATTCACGGCATGAAACACAACGGAAGGAGCCGATAATTCAAACTTTAAATTTCTTAATTTTGTTGTAGATCAAACTTTAAGAAAAAATAATGAGGTAGAAATTTAGTAGTTTACGTTAACAACTAAGATATTGAATAAAACATGTATCACTTGTATGTTACATTAAAAATTAAAACATGAAATAAATTAATTGCAATGCCATTAATTTTCTTATTTCAAGAAATACATGTTCCCCCAATGTTATGTTTGGAATAATGAAGCCCTTTAATTTGGCAATTGAGATAAAATGATGAAAAGAAAATTTATAATAGAAGTAACTCAAAACAAAACAAAAACTATCACCTTCAAAATTAAGTCTGTGTTGGATGATTCTAAGTACAACTATATTTTATTTCCCTACAGCTCCTTTAAAAATATAAAATATAATATTTCAATTTAACCTTGTAACTTTATTTTAAAATCTTAATTAGTTAGAAAAATTAATATTAAACTATATAATAATCCCAATTAAATTAAAATTCCCGTCAAATAAAACCTCTATATATGACATTCTTGGTCTTAACTTTTGCTCCTCCAATGATGAGATCTGAACTTAAGGTAGCTATTGTATGTTTCCATAGAGTTTATGTGTGTGCTTGTTTATTAATTTACGTAGAAAGCGAACACCACTTTACTGATAAATTAAATGGATGATTTTGAATTTGATCAGCAATGGCATCCTGATCCTTTACTTCGGCCAAACATAAATTTCAGCAAATTAAAGAAGCTTAATATATGCATATAAACATTCAATTTACTACATATAAAGAAAATTATTTATCTAGCTTATTTTCGAATGGAATTGCCTAATTAGACCAGATGAAGAGAACTTTGTATGATGCATGCTTAAAAGACGAAGAAGATATATGAGGTAAAGATTGATACATATCTAGGTAGCCTTTTGTTTCTACTACAATTTCCTAATAAGATCTTTTACTATAATATTTTCAAAATTTTAAGATTTGATTTTCAGTCCTAAGAAAATTATGTCTATTCCTCTTATATGCTTTACATTAATTTATGCATGTCTTAATAGTAATGTTGGCTCTTATAGCCAAATTATATTCTGACTATGTATGAAGTCTTGTACTAGATCACTACCAAAAATTCATCATTTTGCGACCACAAAATTGGTTGCAAATCCGTCGCTAACTGCTATTTTGCGACGGATTTGAGACCAAATTCAACTAAACATTTTGGTCGCAAATTCGTCGCAATTTTTGTACTTAAATTTTGTGCTCTGCATTCAAGGAGGTTCGAACTCAGGACCTCCCGCACGCGTGATGGGCGCGTTACCATTGAACCAACAATAATCTCATACATCATACGCACTAAAAAATATAAAAATAAAAAAAGAAAGAACTTAGCGACGGATTTGCGACCAAATTTTTGGTTGCAAAATTTAGCAACCCATATTTTGGTCGCAATTCGGTCGCTAAATTTAAAATTTTATTCGACCCCTTTTTTTTGTCGCAAATTTGTAATTTTTTGTAGTGGATCATAGGCTTCATAGTATCTCATTTACTTTATTTTTGTATTGTATATAATGGTGATGCTATATCCACTAGTAAAAAAATCTTACCTTAATCTTTAACTATTTTACAATAAAAATAAGCAGGGTTGCATAAATTTTTTTTTTAATTTAAAAAATTGGGACGTGATAGTAGAGAATGAAAAGTTGGACTATATTTTCTATAAAAAAAAAAAAAAAAATTGAGACAAAGTTTCCTATTTAAAGCGTTTGCCTATAAAACACGGCAGTAAGAATCGATATGCTCCAGTCGACGTCGTGTACCGATGTCGATTCATTCCTATTTGATATTGAAAATGAAATTACTTAAACAACATTATTCATTATATGATCTTGGCCAATAAAGATAAATTAATCAATTATTCTTAACGTATATATGGAGTAATTGATAGAGATCAAAATTATACGATAAAGTTGACTAACTAATCAGTATAAGTTGATTGTAGGTTGCATAATTAATCTGATGAATTGATTAAGTGTAAATTCTTGAATGTGCATCTAAGCGGAGTTGAGTATAATTTTATTTACTAGTTATAACATAGTAATCGCAAGACGTGTGAAAAAAAATTAGTACTTTACCATGCACTGGAAATAAAATAAGGATCAAATTAAATGATATTTGCATAATGGCTAGTGCTATGATTCCGGTTTCCTCAATTATATTAATCTAATTATTAATTCAAATTCTTTATGGTAATCTATATAGAAGTAAAAGTATATTGCATTTTAATGCTTGACCATGTTTCCATTTTGTAATTTTGAGTTCAAAATTTTTATAATTTATTACCTACACCAATCCATATATGGCAGGAGGTCAAAATATTAATTTTAGTTTAAATTATCTGTTTTTTTTCAATTCTAGTATTAACTATTTTATTTCATAATTTTATGTTTGAAATATAAAAAATTATTCAAATCTAGCACAAAGAAATTTTTCAGCATCGAAAAACTGACGAAACATGCTGGAAACCCACATCATTTGATTTACGTGTCATTTTTTTAATATGACACGAGTTTCCGGCATTGCCCCATTAGTTTTTTGATGCCGGAAAATTTTCTTCGTTCTAGATTTGAATAATTTTCTATAGTTCAGACATAACATTGAGAGATAGAATAATTAATACTATAATTGAAAAAAAAGTGAATAACTTGTACTAAAATTGATGTTTTAGCATATTGCGGAATATGATATTGCAAAACATGCTATTAGTCCATCCATGTATCATATATGTAGAAAGATATGAATAAATGTAGATACAACCATAGATTCCTTTCCCCAATATTGCCAAATTCTCGAGTAATAATTCATTTTGGAGGTATACAAGTCTTCGCCTGAGTCGTTATTTTGTCTCCTTGTAAATCTCTCCACACATAATTTGCCTCTGTCAATTCGAGTCCCCTTCTCTAATTTGGATTGGGAAACTTTTTCTGTAGACGTCATAATTTAATTGGCCTACTAACTTGTCGCTATATCTTGCTCGATTTACCCTACCACAACACAGAAGAAGTAAAAATAACTGCGGATCAGGCGTACGGTTATTTTTATACTTTGTATTTGTATTGTAGCCGGCATTCTGAATACATAATAGAAAATCGTTCCTCTGCCTTAGACGTAAGTAATTGTCGAACCACATAAATTTTGTGTCGATTTCTTTTGGAAGTTATTTGACCATTTGTTCTGAACATGATCTCGGCGTCCTAATAGGTTCACATCTGAGTAAACATCACCAGACTTGAGTCTTTCACTGCTGCAAATTGCAATCTCGCTTAGCTAGACTTATTACTGACAATTTTATCATCAAATACCTCAAATTTCGTCAACTTAAACAAATCTCAATATATTTTCTAAATTTATATCTATATTTAAATATATTATTGATCTTATATTAATAGCTTCCTAAATGCAAAAATACAAAAAAAATGCATCTGTCTAGAACTGAAAATGCATCAGTTTGTGCATAAAAAATGCATTTTTATGCATAAAATTAATGCATCGATCTTTGTATCAAAACATAAATTTAATAATATTTTATATGCGAAATTGATATATTTTTTAATTATAAATACTCAAATGCATCAATTCTGAGTAAAAACATGCTTTAAATAATTGCATTTTTGTATGGGAACCTTGGATGATGTTATAGAGAAGGGGTTGATTGTGTTGATTGAGAATGAAATGAAAGTTGTGTAGTTATGAATCATTAATTTTTATGTTTTTATAGAAATATAAGTATTTATATATTTATATGTATATATTAAAAAAAAAGTATATGCTACTATAAAAAAAGAGAAAAAAAAGAAGAAAAAGTATATGCTATTATTATTTCAAAAAAAAAAAATAAATAAAAAAGAAAAAAAAAAGAAAAAAGGGTGAAGTTGAAGTTTGATATTGTTATTATTATTCATTAGTAGAATTGTAGTATTATGGGATTCATGAGAATTTTGCTTAATGATTGGTTGTTTTTGAGGTGTAAGTTGATGAATAAATGATTTAGTCTTTTGGGTGAATGAGCTTACTTTCCCTATATTCCTACCTTAAACCTTGAGCCTATGTTACAACCATTAAAAAGTCCTCTTTGATCCTTTCTGGCACATACTAAGTGGTGGAGAAAATAGATTTATTGCAAGCTTATGGTGAAAGATTACATTTTTCATGATTCGATGAGTGATTGTACCTATCTTGAGGGTTGAGTGATGAATTCATATCCTGTGAGGTGAATAGTTGTTGTAGCAACCTTATGTTACCTTTATTCATGTGTCTTAATGATATGATGTGCTATTGCTTAAAAAATAGTTTTATCGCTGAGACATATGTTATCTTGGGTGCATCCAAACTCTTGTTTCTTGTTTTCTTTCTTGTTCTTGTTCGAGGACGAACAAGGATTTAAGTTTGGGGGGTTGATAAACACTCGTTTTCCAAATATTTCTGTAGTTTAATTAGTCTTTTAATGAAGTTTATTTGCATGTTATAGTCTTAAATATGTTGTTTAGTGTTAAATTGTTTTAATTACTATAATATGTGATAATTATGCTATTTTAGTGTAGTTTTAGTTAAATGTTGTTACTTAAATTGATGATATTGGTTGAAGAATTAAAGCTTAATTGAGTAGGGAGATTCGACCGCGCCAAATACAACGAAAAGAAGCGCTGCACACGCGGTCAAGGCGCGGAGAAGAGTGCGGTCGAGAAGAGACTGGGCCAGAGAGTGGTACAAAACGCTTTGGAGACGCGGTTGAAAGACTCGACCGGGGAGCGGTCGAGGTGCAGACGAATTTGACCGTGGAGCGGTCGACAGTTGGTGTGTTCCTGATGCGATTTTCTCCATTTTCTTTGGCGATTCTTCCATATAATTGGCATTCACGACTTTTGTTCTTGCACATCTATATATAGCTAGTTTTCAGAATTTTAAAGTGGAGAAAAACAGTTCAGGGAAGTTGCATAGAAGTTTTCCAGTTTTCACTCTGACTTTGGTGAATAACGTAGGATTTTCTTGTGTTGATTTTGTGGAGTTCGTCTACAAACTTCTACGGGGCTTGTTTTTCTACCTTAATTTCTATTTAAATGCTATGTTTTACTAGTTGTTTGGGTTTTAAATTCTAGTATGTGTAGTTAAATTTATAAATTGGGTTTTTGGTGTTGTAAAATTGAATATTATACATCAGATCGTCATCTTGTTATTGTTTTCTTTTTGAAATAGTTTGTTGTTCTGTGATTGATATTGTTGAATTCTGATGCAATGGATGACAAACCTGTTGTAGAAACTCTTAGTCAATTTTGCATGACTTTTGTTAATATTGACTAAGGAAACAAGGATAATAGTATTGCTAATCTTATTTCTTTGATCTAAGAGGTATAATTAGTAGTAGGGTATTTAACCAAGTTGATTTGTTTAATTTTTGATCTTTGATCGAAGATCTGATTGAATGAATCCAAATTATTGCTATCCTTGACATAAGAATTTATTTATTTCTTGGTTTGCTCACTTTTTTAAGATTAAAATGGTGTGATAAATAGAAGGACGATCTAGTGTATGTTCAGTTTTACATACCTTTAACCCAATATTTCTTAAAATTTGAATTAGTTGTAGTATTTAGTCTGCTTATAAAGAAATTAATTCCTTTGCTTGTGAAATTTTATATTCAAACTCAATCTAAAATTATGTTTGTTTGGATAGTGAAGAAGAAAGATTAGGTAGTATTCAATTGTGGATTCGATATCTTAATCCTTGTGGATACGATACTCTTGCTCTCTACTATTCTATATTGATCCGTATACTTGCGGTTTGCATGTCAATAATGTAGTGATCAGTAACCATAGTTCTTGTTGAATATGTATTCTTCATCATTGGACCAGGCCCAAAACATGCCACGGAAAGGCCCGCTGTCGTTTTGAATCTCTACGCTGGCGCCGCCAACATTTAGCCGGTAAAGATTTTCAAAAGCGGCACTGTTTTCCAGATACATCGCACTGTAAAAATCTACAAATTTAATCGGCGCATCGTTTCCCTTGAAGTAGAGTTTATCAGGAATCGAAACAATCTCAATTCCGTTGACGAAAGCAAAAGAGTGGGAATTGGGGGAGAATGTTAATCTCAGTGTCTTAGAATGGTCAATATTAACGATAAACTCTTATGAAAAAAGGCGAGTAGTATTCTGGGAATAAAGAAAAGCACTGAAATTGCTCAATTAAGTGAAGTTATTTGCAGTGATAGAGTAGAAAGATTGAGTAGTGTCGTAGTCGGAGTAGGAGTCGGGATAGAAGTAAAGACGGAGGAATTTCTGGCCAGTGGTAATGGGAAAAGTGTATGTGAAAGGGGAATGGAAAACACGAGCCGACCCATAAGGAACAAGAAAAGCAGAGGGTTCCATATAGAAGGCTTTCGATGTTGAAGACAGGGTGGCGGCGTTTGTTGGTGAGTATTTTGAACGGTCATCAGTTTCCCAGTTCCGATTGCTTGTGTCTTGGGAGGGCGATGAGGCGTCGGCCCCACAGTTGAGGAGAATAAGTTCAGTTGCCGTGAAGGCGGGGTCGGCAGTTGTGACGGTGGAGGGTGGGAAGAGGTGTAGGAGGAGGAAGAAGTAAAAAGCTTGGGACTTCATTGCTTTTGCAATACAAAGGGGATGCATATTAGAGAGACTGGAATTAATAAAACAGGACCTCATTGTTTTTGAAAATTCTGCGGAGTGAATGCATGCATTATGCATATGAAGGAAGATTGGAATTAATGAAAGAGAAGACTTGGAAGTCTCCTAATAGTTACAAACTTTACTAATCTAAAATAGAATTATAAATTTAAAAAATGTCAAATAAAGATAAATGCTATATGGTGGTGGTTGATGAGGAAGGAGTCAAATGGAGTTATATAAATGATTTTTATGAATAATTTCACTCTGGTCCAGGCACATATTTGTCGGACCCAAAGAAAGGTCTAATAAATCCACTTGTTGCTTGTAGGGATGTTTGTGATTTGGATGAAATTGATCGAATCGGTCGGATCAAACTGTTTTTATATAGTTTGGCTGGTTTGATTTAAATAAATTATTTGATTGATTTTGATTGGAAAAAATCTCAATCCATGCCTATTAGTTTAACTGCGATTTTACTTCTACTTCCAAACCGGTCAAACCGAACTGCGAACACCCTTAATTGCTTGACCGTTGTGCGACCCTCACAGTGTTTTTCTTATAAGTTTTCCTGAGATTATAAGTTTATTTTTATGATAGTTAATTATTAAAATAAACTTTCATTAAATGCTAAAATTAAATTTTCAAACATTATTATTTACTAAAGAATAAACACTCGATTTGACAACGATAGTTTCACAGTGGCTTTTCCATTATAATTTCAGTGTTTAGTCGTCTTGTAATGAAATACATTAATTAGTTCCTCTTGATTGGTTCATAGTTTGTCCATTGTGTTCCTCACAGCATGTGGTTGGACTTGGATCGGTGCTTTCATTTCATGTCACCAGCAGCCTTCTCGACACCTTCTTGATGGCAATCCACTCGTGGATTGTGAATCAAATCATGACAAGATATCAAGTTTGCCTTCTTTACAGATGGGTATTAGATTATGCAACTCATTATTAATTCCTACAATCTCAACCTCCCAATGAGTTGGTTTTGTCGGAGAAAGCATCTCCTGCAGAGAAATCACTTCTCTCTGATCCTGGAGCTTCGCAGCACATCGAAAACATTTCCTCACCCATTGCGCTTGGCTCAACAATCCCGCGCAATTCAACTGATGGGATAAGCTTTATGAAGCTGTTACCTTCACTCTCCTCTTTCTGCAGCTGCAAGGCAAGCTCTGTTAGGAACCGAGACTCCGACATTAGTATGATATTGTCCGCTTTGGGCCGAGCACAAGCCCGCACGGATTTGTTTTTGGGCATCTGCCAAAAGGCCTCATACTAATGGAGTTATTGGACTCTATTTTATAGAAGGAAATTTTTCCTTCTCCAACCGATGTGGGATAGGGGTTTGCAACCCTCAACAATCCTCCCCTCAAACCAATAGCCCACATATCCGTGGCCTCCCCTCGAGTTATTAGATCCGTCACTCCATCATCTTGCACCGCCGTCAACCCATGGGACCCGACGTCTGACCACCTGTCAGGAAGCTTTCGACACAAGGCACTCATGGACGATCTCCACTCGGCAATTGAGGGCTCCCACATGCACCATAGTCCACCACAAACTCGGTCTCTTCCGCAGCCCGAACCTGGGCTCTGATACCACTGTTAGGAACCGAGACTCCGACATTAGTATGATACTGTCCGCTTTGGGCCTAGCACAAGCCCGCACGGATTTGTTTTTGGGCATCTCCCAAAAGGCCTCATACTAATGGAGTTATTGGACTCTATTTTCTAGAAGGAAATTTTTCCTTCTCCAACCGATGTGGGATAGGGGTTTGCAACCCTCAACAAGCTCCAGGCTCCAAACAACGTCATTCATCGATGGACGTTCGATCCCTGTACCCCTCACGCATGCAGCAGCAGTTTCAGCAAATTTGTTCAAACATTGTTGCGTGATTTGATCATTGAGATTAGCATCAATAATCTGCACAATCGTCCCTTCCAGGAAACGAAACTGAGCCCACTCTGCCAAGTTCGCTCGCTCTCTTGGGAGACTGGGAACTACCGTTGGCCTGCCACACAGCACTTCGAACAACACCACCCCAAATGAGTAAACGTCTGATTTTTCTGTCAACTGTCGTCGCTTGTAGTACTCTGGGTCCACGTAACCCAAACTGCCTTTGACGGCCGTGCTGACATGATCTGTGGTGCTTATCTTGGACAGGCCGAAGTCTGATATCTTGGCCACCCATTTCTCATCCAGTAAGATGTTGGAGGTTTTGACATCGCGGTGGATGATGGGATGCTTAGCCCCCGTGTGAAGATAGTGTAATGCCTTTGCAGCACCTACACAAATTTGGAGGCGTTGCTTCCATGGTAGAGGAGGATGTTGTGAATTGTAGAGATGGCTGCGTAAAGTGCCGTGCAACATGTAGTCGTAGACTAGTATCATCTCCCCGTAGGCATCGCAATAACCAATGAGCGATACTAAGTTAAGGTGCCTTAGCTTCGAGAGCATCTGGATTTCAGTTAGGAACTCGTGAGACCCTTGAGAGGAGAACGACTTCTGTCTTTTGATGGCCACGGCAGTGGTGCCATCATCGATGAGCCCTTTGTACACTCTGCCGAATCCACCTTCACCGATGACAAAATTATCGTCGAAATTGCGAGTGGCTTTCTTGATCTCGTGGAGTGTGAAATATCTGCATAGACTGGAAGGCAGGGAGGCACCCGAACCTGATCCATTAGCTCTGCTGGACCTTGATGGCAAAGAAAGAAGTACCCATGATTTACTTGTTGTACCGAAGTCATTGGCTTTCCGCCGCCTCAGGGATATGAAAACACCCACAATTAATGCTACAGCGCCCATCACGCTACCTACAACAGCGTAAATTAGAGAAGATCCTCCACTTTTCTTCTTCAGCGGCGGGTACCCAGCTGCATCCTTCGGCGAAGTATCCACCTTAAGTTCAGGTTTGGGAGCAGCAAGACTACCCGTCGTGTCATTGAGTTTAAAAATTTCTATGCCGTTTAACATAGCACTACTTAATGTTGGACTGCCCTCCTTGTAAGGATACAAAGATAGCCGCAGATCTGACCAACCATTATGATGAGGAATCCAAAACAAATAGTCTCTGAAGATAGGTATTTCAGGGCCACCGGTCCAGCGGATGACGTCTGCTCCCAAATCAACCGTTTCATTATTGATGATAATTTGGAACACCCTATGTTTTTTCTCTGTCACGTTCCTGTATTCACAAAAGTGGAGTCTGAGGAGATAGAAAAACCCGGAATCAACAGGAAAACCCCACTCCAGACTGTACTTGGTGATTATTCTAGAAGTCGTGTATACTATTTCCGGAGCACTGTACTCTGGAGTTTCAGCTGTGTACTTGACCTGAAAGTTCTGCTCGTCGTATATGTAATCATCGTCTGCAGACCAGGCCCGAAACATGCCGGTATCTTCTTGAGCTGAAACCCCGTAGCCGCCAACATTCAGCCTGTAAAGATTTTCCAAGGCAGTGTCGTCTCTGAGATAATACTGCTGACCAACGGAATCGATGGGTACGTCGTTTCCCTTGAAGTAGAGTTTATCAGGAATCGAAACAATCTCAATTCCGTTGACGAAAGCAAAAGAGTGGGAATTGGGGGAGAATGTTAATCTCAGTGTCCGAGAATGGTCAATATTAAGGATAAACTCTTTCTGGAAATAAAGTCTCGAAGTATGCCAGGAATAAAGAAAAGCACTGAAATTGCTCAATAAAGTGAGGTTATTTGCAGTGACTGAGAAGAAAGATTGAGAAGTGTGGTAGTCGGAGTAAATATCGGGATAGAAGTAAAGACGGAAGAACTTCTGACCAGTTGTGATGGGAAAAGTGTATGTGAAAGGGGAATGAAAAACACGAGCCGTCTCATAAGGAACAAGAAAAACAGAGGAATCCTCCATATGAACAGCTTTCGATGTTGAAGACAGGGCGGCGGTGTTCGTTGGAGAGTATTTTGAACGGTCATCAGTGTCCCAGTTCCGATTGCTTGAGTCTTGGGAGGGCGACCAGGAGTCGGCGCCGCAGTTGAGGAGAATAAGTTCAGTGGCCGTGAAGGCGGCAGCTGTGAAAGTGGGAGTTGGGAAGAAGTGTAGGAGGAGGAAGAAGTAGAAATTATGGGACCTCATTGCTTTTGGGAATTCCGCGGAGTGAGTGAATATGAAGGAAGACTGGAATTAATAAATCAGGGTCAAGGAAGGTTCCCTAAAATATCAATAAATACAACCCCCTCTATCAAACCAACTCTCGTATATTTTGTTTTATAATGGGTGTGGTAATAGATTATTAAGCATAATTAAATGAACTCTATTACTCCCTACGTTTTGATTATTTGATCCGGGTTACTATTTTAGGGTATTTCAATTATTTGGTCCAATTTTTATATTTGATATTATTTTTCTCTAGTAATTTTTCATTACATCCCTGAATAATTTTGAAAAATAAGAATATTAAATGTAATATTATGAAAATAAGAGGTTAATTAATGCGTTAAATAAGAGTAATGTTAGAAGTTTGTTTAAATATTAAATAATTTTCAACAAACGTGTAAGCTCAAACTGAATCATATAATCGGAACAGAGGAAGTTTCATTACACTAATTGAGTTTTTTTGTATTTAATATGAATTTCATTTACATTGTCAATATAAATTAGTATAATTCTGGATTACGTTTAATTAGTGTAGATCGGTTGGTTATGTGATACGATCTTAGTATCGTACTAAGGATAGGAGCACTTTGAGCGGCTCAAACTCCAGAAATGATAAATTTATAAGTAGAGAACAGAGAGAAACGAGTTGGGAGGAAGAAGAAAGCTTAGCAACTTCATTCATTTCACACATTCATAATTTCTTCTTCAATACAAAATACAATATATATATATATATATATATATATATATAATATATATATATATATATATATATAAACCTAATTCTACCCTAAGTAATTGGGCCTTGCATTACATTCATTTTGGGCTGGAACATTGGGTATGGGGACTGGGCTTGTGTTATCATTCCCAAGTGTATCATTATGTCTATTATGTCTATCGAGAATTCGAGAATGTTGAATCGAGGCTATTGAGGAGGATGGTATCGGTGTTGGAGTAAACTGGCGGCGGCAATTATAAGATGAGATCATAAACAACACGCGGTTAGTAATAACTGGATCAATTAAGGATAAATATCTGAAATTGGTGCGACGACTAGTAATCGTAAGTCTTCGTCAGTTTCAAGTGAAACAAGTCATTGTAATTGCATGAATAATTTCAGATAGATAGGGCCCACAACTCAATTATGTGACAAGCCTAACCAAATGTTATGCCACGACTCCAGTCTTGTGTTGGAATTTTCACCCTTTTCTGCAGGTGTTAGTTTGGCAGCATTGCTCGCTGATTCCATCGCTAGTAGATTATTCAAAATAAAGGCATATTGTATTTCATATCATTCATGGAGGAACTGATATTCCACAACCCAAACGAACGTTGAAAATTTGACTACAAATAAACCTTTTTATGTAGGCCTCTTAATTTCAATGGCCACAGCTACCTTATCAGAATTCAAAGCATATGATCCGATTTAACATAGCACGGGAAAAATGATTGAAGTAAAAAAAGAAACACACAGTAGTAAGAATTGAAAATTACTATCTCAACGTCCCAATTGGGTCACCATCTCTGAGAACACATCACCCAACTTGAGTCTTTCGCTGCTACTGCTGGAGGAGAAATCGCTGCTTTGAACTGATGGGCACAGTTTTATGAAGCTGTTACCATCACCATCCCTGCTGCTGTCGCCTTCGCTCTCCTCCTCTTTCTGCAGCTGCAAGGCAAGTTCCAGGCTCCAAACTACGTCATTCATCGATGGCCGTTCGATCCCTGTGCCCCTCACGCATTGAGCGGCGATTTCAGCAAATTTGTTCAAGCATTGTGGTGTTATTTGGCCATTGAGATTAGCATCAACAATCTGCTCAATTCTCCCTTCCAGGTAACAAAATTGAGCCCACTCCGCCAAGTTGGCTTGCTCTCTGGGGAGGCTGTGAACTACTGCTGGCCTACCACATAATACTTCAAATAACACCACCCCTAATGAGTACACGTCCGATTTCTCAGTCAACTGTCGTCGCCTGTAGTACTCTGGATCCACGTAACCCAAACTGCCTTTGACCACCGTGCTGACATGATCTGAGGCGCTTATCTTGGACAGGCCGAAGTCTGATATCTTGGCCACCCATTTCTCATCCAGTAGGATGTTGGAGGTTTTCACATCGCGGTGGATGATGAGCTTATCAGCCCCAGTGTGAAGGTAGTGTAATGCTTTTGCAGATCCTATACAAATTTGGAGGCGTTGGTTCCATATTAATGGGGGATGTTTTGAATTGTAGAGATGGCTGCGTAGAGTGCCGTGCACCATGTAGTCGTAGACTAGTATCATCTCCCCGTAGGCATCGCAATAACCAATGAGCGCTACCAAGTTAAGGTGCCTTAGCTTCGAGAGCATCTTGATTTCAGTTTGGAACTCATCAGGTCCTTGACAGGACAACGGCTTCTGTCTTTTGATGGCAACGGTAGTGATGCCATCATCGATGAGCCCTTTGTACACTTTTCCAAATCCACCCTCACCGATAACAAAATTGTCGTCGAAATTGCGAGTGGCTGTCTTGATTTGGTCGAGTGTGAAATATCTGCATAGACTGGAAGGCAGGGAGGCACCAGAACCTGATCCATTAGCTCTGCTAGACCTTGATGGCAACGGAAGAAGTACCCATGATTTACTTGTTGTACCGGAGTTGTTGGCTTTCCGCCACCGCAGGGATATAAAGAAACTCACGGCTGCAACCACTGCAAGAACACCGAGCACACTCCCTACTGCAGCATAAATTACAGAATATCCTCCAGTTTTCTTCGTACGCGGCGGGGGCCCTGCCGCGACCGGCGGTGAAACCTGGAGTTCAGGGTTGGCAGCAGCAAGACTCCCAGTCTTATCGCTGAGTTTGAATATTTCTAAGCCGTTCAACAAAGCACTCTTATACTTTGGACTTCCCTCCATCATGGGAATCAAAGATAGCCGCAGGCTTTGCTTTCCGCTTCGGCCGTCATCTGGAATCATTTTTATGTAGTCTAGGTAGATGGGAATTTTGGGGCCGCGAGCCAACTGATAGATATCGACTTCAATCTCCGCAGTCTGGTTATTGATAGAAATGGTAAATACCCTCTGGTTTTGGCCTGTTATGTCTAGTGTGAACTCACATAAATGGAATCTGAGGAGATAGTAAAACCCAGAATCTACGGGAAACGACCACTCCAGACTCCTACTGTAATTTGCCGTCACTCTACCGGACGTGTATAGTATTGGCGGAGCACTGTAAGGAGGAGTTTGGAGCGTGTAGGTGATCTGAACATCCTCAAGGTGAGGAGTCCAACCACAGTCCGGGCCGAATATGAATTCATCATCATTGGACCAGGCCCGAAACATGCCGCGGGCAGGCCCGCTGTCGTTTTGAATCTCAACTCTGGCACCGCCAACATTTAGCCGGTAAAGATTTTCCAAAGCAGTATTGTTTCCCAGATACATCACACTCCTCCCATCTACATACTTTATGGGCACATCGTTTCCCTTGGAGTAGAGTTTATCAGGAATCGAAACAATTTCAATTCCGTTGACGAAAGCAAAAGAGTTTGAATTGGGGGAGAATGTTAATCTCAGTGTCTGATAATGATCAATATTGATGATAAACTCTTTGGGGAAAGCTAGTGGCCGAGTATTCTGGGAATGAAGAAAAGCACTGAAATTGCTCAATAAGGTGAAGTTATTTGCGGTGACAGAGAAGAAAGATTGAGAAGTGTTGTAGTCGGAGTAGGTATCAGGGTAGAAGTAAAGACGGAGGAATTTCTGGCCATTAGTGATCGGAAAAGTGTATGTAAAAGGGGAATGGAAAACTCGAGCCGACTCATATGGGACTGGAAAAACAGAGGAATCCATATGGAAAGCTTTCGATGTTGAAGACAGGGCGGCGGCGTTCGTTGGAGAGTATTTTGAACGGTCATCGGTGTCCCAGTTCCGATTGCTTGTGTCTTGGGATGGCGATGAGGCGTCGGCGCCGCAGTTGAGGAGAATAAGTTCAGTGGCGGTGAAGGCGGCGGGGTCGGCGGGAGTAACGGTGGAAGTCGGGAAGAAATGTAGGAGAAGGAAGAAGTAGAAAGCATGGGATCTCATTGTTTTTGTAATAGGCAGGAGTTCTGATGAGTGCGTGAGGGCATGCATATGAAGAAAGACTGAAATAATATGTAACAGGGACTAGGAAGGTTCCCTAATAAATTAATACTCCCTCCGTCCCGGCTGAATTGTCACGCTGACTTTTGGCACAATAACCAAGGAATGTGAGTGTAAAGTAAGTTGAGTGGAATTAATATTTTATTGTTGAGTGTGAAAAAGTTGCCTTTTAAAGTAATGTGACAATTGAGGTGGGACGGACGAAAAAGGAAAGTGGGACAATTGAGGTGGGACGGAGGGAGTAATAACTAGTATTGCACCCACGCGCGATGCGTGGGAAATTTATTGTTTGTATTAAATTTATATTAATTTAATATTTTTATATAGATAAACATATAGAATTGTTTAAATCATAAAATTATATTTTTTATGATTTGAACTTTCAATCTTCATTTTTCTTTCTCTCTTTATTTTACGTACTTATATTTTTTAATGCTAAAATAATTTTTATTATTTTTAATATGTGGTAATATTCACTATTTTCATGCTTCAAAACTTTGATCTTTCAACCTTCATTTTTCTTTCTTTCTCTCTTTATTTTTTTAAATTAAAATATTTCATAAATGATATAATTAAATCATTTGTTATATATATCTTATTTAATCATGTGCATTGATATATGTTTTACACACATTAAATTTGAAGCTTGAGTTGTTTGATGTGTAACTTGATAATTTATTCTTTTATTGTTTAAGATTTATACACTCAATGTACCTCCTTCATCAACTCTTTAACATATTTAATCAAAATATCATAATATGGTGTTAGTTCTTGTGTTTCATTAATACCATAGGCAATCCTCTCAACTAAATTGTCATTCATACGATATGCTTTGATCATCAATAGTGCATATCTTTTAGCAGTTCGTTCCAAAATTTTATTATTTTGGTATGTTTTGAATTCATGTCTTCCAAGATAACTTTACCATTGACATTCATTATTATGAACTCATGTTTCCTTGTTGGTGCTGTAACAATATTAAGTTTCAACTCTCATGCATTTGTGTCATATATTTCATGTTGTCTCAACTTTAGTTTATATGATTGTCAATTTTTTTTTCTGCTTTCTAACTCCATTAATAGACACTTTAAAATATATTATTAATATTGAAATTTAAAATGATAACAAATTCACATGCAACTCAAGTTTTTCAAATCTTCTACGCAATAAAGAAAACTATTTATACTCCTTCGTATAGCATATCACAATAACTTTTTAAGAAGTATCATCAAAAATAATTATTTTAGTAAATTAAATTTAAGTCATAGGAGCGGCCAAGTAATTTGAGATAGTGTTTTACTGTCCAATAACTCCACCACAAAAATCGATTTTACGAACTTTTTTGTGAGTGGTGTTTGTTCACTTGCTATTTACCCTCTTTCTCCTTCAAACAATATATATATAATCAATTGTACTTTTGTTTCTTTTCATGAAATAACATATAATAATTCATCAATGAATATTTCTTAAAAAATGTGTGAAAATTATTGTAGTTTGATATATTAATATTTTTTTTCACAATGGGATGTATTTTAATAATTTTTAAATTTTATAATATAGTATGATACATTGAATTTTTTATTTGCAGTTTGATATACTAATATTTTCCTATTTATTTAACTTTATGATATATTTCAATATACATTATGTTAACTTTGTTTCATTCATTATACATATATAATTTTTATTTTTGAAGATTGTTATAGTCTTAATATTTTTACTTTTATCTAAGTAAAAAATGATTTATCCTTTTACACTATTATAATTTTTTTTTCCTTTAAAATTCATAATTTATAAATTTACAGAAGTATTGATGCTCGAAAATTCAATATATTTTTTACAAATACAATTATTTTTTTTTGGTATTTTTTATAGTATATTGTAATTATTTTGATTATCACTTACACTCTTGAATATATTTTAATTTATTATAATTATTGTGATAATCGAAACTATTTCACATCTTCTATAATTGTTCTATAAGATTTTATAATTTTGTTATGTTTTTAATTAATTATAAATTAAAATTAAGTCATTGATGTCCTAATCGTAATACTAATAAATATTGTAATGATAATAATAATTTAATAGTTACTTTATTTAATTAATTCATTTTTTAAAATATTAGATGCCTATGATTTTTTAATTATTTTTTTATTGAGACTTGATGCATATTTAAATGAAAACAATTAAATAGTAAATTGTAATTACATTCAAATTTAAAAAAATAAAGATGGTGAAAGTAGTTGGAATATATTCCTTTAGTTAATAATCAAATTAAATAATTTTCAATTAAATATTTAAAAATTGATAATATAAATATTTGATATGTATAGCTGCGTTTATTTGAATTGAATTGTATATTAATTGCATTTCTTTATTATATAATTATTTTTTACTGTACATTTTTGTTCCACAATATATGATTGACAAATTTAATTATACATATCCATTATTTTTAGGAATATCATAACTTAATGTAATATTAATTTTCATAGATAGTATTCAATTTTGTTATTACATTAACTATATTTTAACTTCAATAGTATTTTACATATATAACCTCCGGTTTTGTTTTAATATATATATATAGATATAGATATAGATATAGATATAGATATTCATATTTATAGTGTCAAAATAATCACAAAAGGATCTAAAATTAATTATTTTGACCATGATTTGAGGGTTTTATTTAATTTGATTACCAATTTGGGCCAAAATTTTAGCTAATTTATTTTGATTTTCTTTGTTTCAAAATATAAACATACAAAATTAAAACCGATTTCTTGCCCATAATAATATTTATTACCATGCAAGATTAATTGTATTAATTAGTTTCTATAACTTCTTGTGATTATTTCGAAAGTTTTATTTAGGAAGGATATGAGTATTTATATTATAATATTTTAGACCATTATTTTTAACCCTAAATTTGACAGTATAAATATATTAAATTTGAAATTATGTATTTTATAGTGGCAGAATAAATTATTTTTATTGTTGAAATCAAGTGTAATATATTAATGGGTTATCGAATAATTAAAGATTGAGATTAATTAAAATATTATGGATATAAATTAAAAAAAAAACCTTATTAGAATGATTTTTTTTACCCTAATAAGCATTGTATTATGATATTTTAGATTACCTTTTTTAACTTCAAATCTAATTAACAAAATATAATTGAATTCAAAATATAACTATAATGACAAATCAATTAATTTTGGAATATTATTGGCCAAATAAGTGCATTATTAATAAATAGATATTTTCTTGTTATTTATGAAAACTTTCTACAATCAATGTGGATTATTGAAATTGAATTTCTTATAAATTTATTTGGTAAGATTATTTCCTTAATTAATAAAATCTATATTCAATCTTCATTTATATTTGGAATATTATTGAAATTGTTGTATCATTAATGAATTGTGAAGTTAAATTAATGAACAATTAATGCAACTGAATATTTCCATTTATTGACTCCGGTATTGTTTTAATATATATATAGATTACAAACTCTATTATCTAACTAAAATAATTATAAATACATCCTATTCTCAAGTCAACCCTCATATATTCTTCCCTTCAAACTAAATAAATAAATAATTAATAAAACTCTCATATATTTTTTACCGTACCAATTCTTATTCTAAGGTCCAAAAATGGCAAAAACCATTTATTGGGTCTCATGCTCACTTCATTATTTATGATGCACTCTTTTGCATAATGTTATATTTCAAGATTTTATATTCTTGAATAATATGGGTTTTCTTAGTTCAAGACTATGATTCCTTTAGATTTGCTTATTTCAATGTTTTCTTCTTGGGAAGGTCTTGGGTTAGGCAGACCTAAACGATTAAGACGGATTTTATCCATTAATCCAAGTCCAAACCCATATAATATACCTTAATTGGGATTAATAAACCGTATTTGAAATGGATCAACCCATTTGGGTAGGATAAAACCTGCCTAAACTGTTTAGGCCTGCCTAACGCAAGTTTTTACCTTTCTTAGGGAAGGTCTTGGGTTTATTATTATTATTGTTTGGATTGTCTAGGCTAATTTCTATATAATTTAATGATTTGACTCTTGATTGGATTGAATACTTATGCGTATTTAATCTGAATTCATTTCCATTTTCAAAAACATTAGTATAATTCTAATGATTGTGAATTGACTAATTATTATTTGAACTGAATGTTTTAGGGTAATTAATAGAGATCAAACTCACTTGATGTTATTAATTAATTTTCTATGAGGATAATTGATTAATTGTAGAGTTTCATAGTCTAAGTAGGGCTGAACATTCGGTCAGTTTATGGTTGGTTCGGTAGAAAACCGATCGAAATGCTAAGAACCAATAAATCGAACTAAATTTTAAAACCGACCAACAATCCCTTCAACCGAACCGACAATCGAAGTGAACTATTCAGTTCGGTTTTGGTCGGTTCGGTTCCAATCGAAATTATTTTCGAGCACTTCCAGGCTCTGAGTAGGACTTTTCGAGAACAAGTCCACATTTTTCCCAGATTGTTTTTCTCGGAGAAAGCCTTCAGTCTCAAAGCATAACTTGTCCAATGCCGATTGCTGTTTTGAAATATCACAAGCATCTGTTAGTTTCATCTGCACTCGCTCATCTAACCAGGCTGCAGGGTGCTGGCGACTAGTGTGCAGCGGCCTGCCTGCGTGCTGTGTGAACTCGGCTGGCAGTGTAGGTGATGGTGTGGCAGTGCCGATGACGGCTGGCGAGGGGTTGTGGTGGGTGGTGGCGTCCGGGAATCAGAGGGGCGAGAGGGGGAGGGCGAGGCGCCCTTGCAGCGGGCTGTGTAGAGGAATTAGGAAATGGGATTGGGAATTAGGTATTTATTATTTTTTAAATATAATATATTCGGTCGGTTGGTTCCAAAAGAAAGAACCGACAATCGAACCAAATTAAATCAGTTTTTCATTTCTTCAACCGAGGACCGAACCAAAATTTTCAAAACCGAACCGAACCAACCAAATTTCAACATTTCGGTCGATTTTTTCGGCTCGGTTCGTTTTTTTCACCCTTTAAGTCTAAGGAATTAATTGAGCATATTTTCTAAAGCATTCGTGAAAAACTTAACTTTTTTACATCTTTGTTATGAACTAGTATCTACAGATATTGATTACAAATCAAAGATTAATCCATATTGGAAAACTAAATCATAATTAAATTATTTAATGATTGCATAATTAAAGAATATATGTGAACAAACCTGAGGTCTCATGTCTCTTTGCTCGAGGTGTAATGATCAAAGAACTTTGCCTATGGCTGAGAGGTGATAGGTTCGAGCTTCCCTCAAATGAGCAAGAGACTTAAATGTGAAAAAATCAAGAGAAAATGATCTTTATTGATTGAGTAACTTGGCAGAGTTTCAACAAAGCTGTTGGGAGTTGATAATAAACGGCCCAATTACGGGTCTAAGTATATGGCCTACAAATTGTTTTGCAGGAGAAAGGAGCGGACCAACCCAAATAAAGCAGATCAACTGAAAGCAGCTCGACGGAAGGCAGTTCGACCCAGTTAAGAGTAGTCCGATGTGAGGAGTAAAGATGTCGGATGGTTCGTGCGGACTGCCCAATGGTAGGGAGAAGCTATTAAATGATAAAGAGTTACGATCGCGGAGTCCCTGGGAAAATGGTCGGAAACGTGCACAGAAGACCAGGAGCTCATTGATAAGTGCGCTATTTCGTTCACTTATCTATGGATTTTCTCGTTGTTTTGATAGATTTAGGATATGTTTACTTCGAATTCTGAGCATCGCATGACTTTTGTACCTAATTTGCTTGTCATGCTGAAAAATACAGGTTTTTAGAGAAAAAATTGGCTAAGTGTGAAAAAGAGCCGTGTGGTGAAGTCCTCTGTTTCGATCGACAGACATTGTGTCGCTCGAAACAGAGGCAGGTGAAGAAACAGAGCCGGTATTGTGAAGATGCTTATAAATACCTCTTGTAAATCAATTTTTGACACATCTAAGGTCATATAAGTGGAATTTATATTTGTCCAATTTTTCAAGAAACAAATAGCATTGTAATTTATAAAGGGAAAAGTGACAATCAAGCTGGTCGATCGGTCAGCGCAAGCAGTTCGATCCAGTTTTGCAATCCGATTTGGTTAATTTTTCACTCGTTTATTTTCTCTGATTTGTATCTTACAATTCCTGTTATTATTTTTGCACAAGTTCATGGGGCCTTAATCCCTAACTAAAAGTACCATCAACAAAAGCAAATGTGCGTAAAAGATAGATATCAAAAATGAGTTGGGACTTCCCTTTTATATACACAAGGGAGGGGGTCCGATACAATAAATTTGGGCTCTGCTAACCGTAACTCACGATCTGCGCCGAACCCAAATTCTTCGGAACTAGCTCTTAAAATCTCGGGGTTGGTTAGGATACTTGTGGTTTCACGACAGCGATATTGGGGTCGGTTGGGCCTCAGGTTAGTAGAGAATCTCGGGATCGGTCGCTCTTGACCCACTGATTGAACTTCTCAGCTTGGGCTGCTAGCCCTTATCAAGCTTGCGTTTCGTGGGCTCTAACCCATAATTCTGAGTTAGCTTTGATTAGTTTGAGCCGCTTGGTCCGGACCCCCAACAACTATTATTATTTAAAAAAAAAACTAAAATAATAATATATTTGGATCATATCATAATGCGAAACACACTAATACACTATAGTCCTACACCACCACATTTAATCTGTAAAGATTGAAAACAAAATGCTATTGCAAGGACAAATGACTAAGGATAAATATCATAAATTGGTGCGAAGACTTGAAGTTGAAAGTCTTTGTCTGTTTCCAGTGGAAAAAGTTATTTGCAATTGCATGAATAATTTCTTTCGATAATTTTAGATAGAGATGGAGACGACTTCCATCCACGACTCCAGTCTTTTAGTGGGATTTTTCACCCTTTTCTGCATGTGTTACTTTGGCAGCATTTGCGCACTGATTCCACTGCAAGTAGATTCATTATATAAATTAATCAAAAGCATATTACAATCATGTGGGAACTGATCTTTCCACAACCCAACGACCGCTCAAAAATTGACTACAAACTTTTTTTTATGTAGGCCTCCTAATTTCAATGGCCACAGCTACCTTATCAGTAGCGTTACCTGTGAATATAATTATCTAAAACAAATAATAAAATACTAATATCCGAGTTGGGATTCGAATATAGTATTAACAAAGCACAGGAAAAAACATTGAAGTAAATAAAAACATACTGTAGTAAGAATTGGAAATTACGATCTCAACGTCCGAATGGGTTCGCAATCTCAGAGAACACATCGCCCGACTTGAGTCTTTCGCTGCTGCTGCTGCTGGAGAAATTTGATGCTTCAAGCTCGCTTGACCTCGTAAAACCTTCGGCATCGGTCGTGTTTGACGCACCAGTCCCAAGCAACGGCAGTGATGGCTTCACGCCTGCAATGCTATCGTCGTCGTCACCATTGGCTCGGCTGCTGTCCGCCGACATTTGGAGCTGAATCGCGAACTCGAGGCTCCAGACGACGTCGTTCATTGATGGCCGATCCATACCTCTGTCCTTGATGCAAGCTACGGCTGTTTCAGCAAATTTGCTCAAGCACTCCGGCGCGATCTGGCCCTTGAGATTTGAATCAATGATCTGATCAAGTGTGCCTTTCCTGAAGCAATACTTAGCCCACTCTGCCAAATTCACTTGCTCTCTCGGTAGGCTGGGCATTGCTGCTGGCCTTGCGCATAAAACTTCGAACATCACCACACCGAAAGAGTAGACGTCGGACTTGTTTGTCAGCTGTTGCCGCCGGTAATACTCCGGGTCGACGTAACCGAAGCTGCCTTTGACGACGGTGCTGACGTGTGCGTGGAGTCCTGCTGTGGGGCCTACTTTGGAGAGACCGAAATCGGACACCTTGGCCACCAGCTTCTCATCGAGTAGGATGTTAGTGGTCTTGACATCACGGTGGATGATGGTGTTCTTGGCGCCGGTGTGAAGATAGTCCAGTCCTTTGGCGGCGCCCAAGCAAATCTGGAGGCGTTGTATCCACGTTAATGGAGGATTTCCTGAGTTGTAGAGATGGTCACGCAGTGTTCCGTGCGCCATGTAGTCGTAGACCAAGATCATCTCCCCATCGTCATCGCAGTAGCCGATGAGCGATACCAGGTGAAGATGCCTCAGCTTGGACAACATCCCGATTTCGGTAAGGAACTCGTTAGCACCTTGATTGGAAGATGGGTTGAGTCGTTTGATCGCGACGGTGGTGGTGGCGTTGTCGATGAGCCCTTTGTACACGTTGCCGAATCCTCCCTTTCCGATGACGAATATGTCGTCGAAGTTGCGAGTGGCGGTTTTGATCTCGTCGATGGAGAAATATCTGCATAGATTGGAAGGCAGGGAGGAACCGGATCCGCTGGTTCTGGCGGTGGACCTCGACCCCGCCGATACTGGTACCCATGATGTCTTGGCAACACTCGTAGACTCCTTTATTTTCCGCCGCCGCTGGAGAATCAAAAGACTCACGGCTGCAACCACCGCAACAACGCCGATCACAATACCTATAACCGCGTAAATCATAGAAGATACTCCACTTCTATTTTCCCGTGCTGGGCTCACTGGTCCTGGTGGCTGCGTAGGACTTGTCACGAGTTCAGGGTTGGCTGCTGCTAGGCTCTTTTTTGCATCACTGACTTTAAAAATCTCTAAGCCATTCAAGGAAGCACTTTCATATAATGGATGTGCCTCAAGGTTAGGCTTCAAAGAGAGCCGGACCTTTTGTTTTCCTCGACTGCCATCACCATCTTCAACCCATGTTATGTAGTCCTTGAAGATGGGAGTTTGATTGCTGACGGTCCAGTCAATGATGTCAGCTTCAAGTTCAGCTATTTGATTATTGATCGAAATTGTAAAAACCTCTTGGTCTCTCTGTGTAATTTCCTGCATAATCTCACAAAAATGAAGTCTGAAAAGATATAAGAATCCAGAATCCACAAGAAATGCCCACTCCAGACTTAGGCTGTAATTAGCTGTCTTTCTAGAAGTTTCATATACAATGGGTGGAGCACTGTAGGGAGGAGTTTGTGAGGTGTACTTGATCGGAAGGCCCTCAACATGCGGAGTGTAACCGACATCTCCGATTATGTAATCGTCATCTTGGGGCCAGGCCCGAAACATGCCGCTATCGTCTTGGATTTTAACACTGGCGCCCCCAACGTTTAACCTGTAAAGATTTTCCAAGGCAGACTCATTTTGGAGATAATATATATCATCCACAAATTTGATGGCGACACCGTTTCCCCGAAAGTAGAGTGTACCCGGGATTGAAACAATCTCAATCCCGTTGATGAAAGCAAAAGAGCTGGGATTGGGAGAGAAGGTCAAATCCAGCCTTTGATTTTCCTTCACATTGATAACAAATTCTTTCATGAAAGAAGGTTGTGAAAGATTCTGGGAACAAAGAAAAGCACTGAAGTTTCTCAATAACGTGAATTCATTTGCGGTGACAGAAAAGAAAGATTCAACAGTGTTGAATCCAGAATAGGTGTCTGGGTAGAAGTGAAGGCGAAGGAACTTGGGGCCTGCACTGACGGGAAAATTATATCTGAGCGGGGACTGGAAAATCCGAGCAGTCTGGTAAGGAACTTGGAAAACAGAAGGGTCCATATATAAAGCTGTTGATGCTGAAGATATGGTGGCGGCGTTTGATGACGCATATCTTGAACGCTCATCACCGACCCAGTTCCGGCCGCTGCTGTCGTTTGCGTTTGACGATGCACCACAATCGAGGAGGATAAGGTCGGTGGCGGTGTAAGCTGGCTCAGGGGCGGTGGTTGCGGTTACCGGAAAGATATGCAGGAGAAGAAGGAAGAAGTAGAGAGTGTGGGACATCATCGTTTTAATGGATACGCATTCAACACGGAAAAGCTGCGTGTTCATGAATGTCTATTTATGAAGGGAATGAAATTGGTGAAGTCTTTGGTAGAGATGCAAGTCAATGGAGGAGCTTCATGAATAATATCTTCCCTGTATTTCCAGTCGCACTCGGGAACCCACCAGAAGACTGGAACAGAGCATTTTCATTTTTACTAGTTTGTTTCACAGAGTTCCAAAAATTTTCTACCCAATTCTTGAAAAGTATGGAGGCTGAATTAAAAATATTAAATAAATTCATTATTATTTTTTAATTATTGATTATACAAAAATCACATTTTCAATTATCATAGTTTTATTTATCATATCCATTCACCCCGATGTTTCAAATTCAGATAATTATGTTATCTTATTACTAAACCTACAACGTTTGTCACTTGTTTGGATAAAAATCTAGATTTAAAAATAGTTATGTTTTATTATATTAAAATTTTAAATATAACTATTTTTGAAAGCTTCATTTTAAATAGATATAAATTCAATTATTAATTCAACCGTTTTTCTTTAGGTTCTAATTTAATTTAAGTATTTCATTACATATTACAATCCAAAAAACATCAATATAAAAGAAATGTTTGAAATTGGGGTACACACTTTAAGGTGTCTATTTATTACTCAACCTCAAGATTAATATAAGTCATAAACAAAATATTTAATTACAGTCCTTTGAGATGGTACACATAAAAAGAATTGTTGTGCGAGCTCAAAATTGATCGATGTAGAAATGAGAAGAAAGTTTTGTTAAATCTGTGTCCACTTATATATCATATATGTAGAGATAGAGACGCATCCAAATAAGAGTTCATCTCTAAAAATGAATATAAGCTTCATTATTATACGTGATACTTTATTATAATAATTCATTATCGTGCGTTAGATATTTAATTATAGTACTTTATTGATAGGGTTTTTTTGTAAACAATAAAATACTTTATTTATGAATATAGAAAGAGTACAAAAAGATATGCATAAGCTATAGAAAACCCTAGATACAAGATATATGAAATCTAGAAAGCATATCTAAAAGATATTGTTGAAATATATTCTATCATCCCCCTTCAAGGGAAACTTCCGGAATTGTTGTGAGTTGAAGCTTGTATCAAAATAACTCGAATAATGGCCGAGGGAGAGCTTTTGTGAAGACGTCGGCAATCTAATGATCAGTCGGGATGAAGTCTGTAACCAAATTTCCGGATTGAACTAATTCGCGCACAAAATAATAGTCGATGTCGATATGTTTTGCGCGCTTGTGAGCCACAGGATTTTGAGTTAAAAAATCGAGCTTTTGTTATCATAGAATAGATGTGGCGACCGTGCAAGGGGAACTTCCAGTTCACGTAGGAGTGAAGAAAGCCAAACTATTTCAGCAGCTGTATTTACTATAGTGCGGTACTCAGATTCGCAGCTAGATCGAGTGACGGTTGGTTGTTTCTTTGCACTCCAAGATACCAAGTTACCAGCTAAATAAATAGCATAGCCATATGTAGAACGCCAGGTGTCGACACAACGCGCCCAATCTGCATCGGAATAGGCAAAAAAATCGCAAGAAGACCGGCTGGAGAATAAGAGGCCATGCGAGAGAGTTCCCTTGACGTAGCGAATGATTCACTTAACACACTGAAAATGCTCAACTGTAGGTTCTTTGAGAAATTGACTAGCCAAGTTAACAGCGAAAGAGATGTCAGGCTGAGTGATAGTTAAATATTGTAGGGCACCGACGATTGATCTGTAGAGAGTAATGTCTGAGAAAGGATCGCCGACTTGAGATAGTGTGAGGCCGTGCGGTAGTGGAGTCCCGACTGGTTTGGCCTCCAGAAGATCCATACGGGCAAGAATGTCCTGCGCGTACTTGGCTTGCGATAGAAGGAGACCATCCTTTAAATATGTGACTTCTAACCCTAGAAAATAACTTAGCTTGCCGATGTCTTTGATTGCGAATTCCAAGTGAAGCTGATAAGCTCGTATTTTTCATCACTTTTCACGTTGTTTTCTTATTGGTTTACTGTATTTACTTGAGTTTTTAGTTAATAATCGAGCATGAAGTGTTTATAGGGGATATTATGCTTGTCATGGTAATATTTTGCAGGTTTTAGGCCAAATCCAATGAAAACCCGTACCGAAAGCAGCAGATGTTCAAAGGAACAGTCACGACTTCTTCCATAGATGGAATCCGAGCTAATGGAGCACATGGATGGAATGATCTTTGAGTTAGCTTTCCAACGCAACTGGAATTGGGTCAATCAGAGTTCGGGAGCAAAAGTATGGCCAAAACCGTGAGACTCGTAGAGGGATGTTTCTGTGTCAAGAGACAGGAATTGTGTCGACCAAAAAAGAGGTCAAAATTCCGGGAACTTGTGATTTGCACTCCTGTCGATCGATAGAATTTGTGTCGATCGACAGGCGCGCTGGAAAGGCAATTTTTGGCCCAATTTGGAGATTTTTCCTTCCCAAATCATTACCTTTTGAAGATTTAATTTCTCCTCCTATAAATATGACTTTTTAGGCTCAAAAATTCATCTTCTTTTCAGCATTATTTAGCATTCAACCCTTTAATTTTTCAATATTCTTTAATTTTTATTGTTGCTTTGGATACAAGACATTCAAGTATTTCAAGGTTCCTATTGTTTTAATGATTCAAGTAAGTTTATTTATGTTTATTGCAATATTTATTTCAATTATGTTAGGCTAGAACCCTTAACAGGTTCTAGGTTTTTCTCAATCCTTTTCAGTATGTGTTAATTCAATTAAATCCAACCCTTAATTAATTGGTTCAAATTCTATGGTTTTGATTTCCAAAATCTATTTTCAATTGAAGGATCGATAGATGAAAATTGAATCAGGTTTATTGTTATTAATTTGAGACCGAGAGGAGATAATTAATAATAGGAAAATAGAATTTTGATACAACTGTTTTCTGTCTCAAAAAGGAGAATTAGTTGTAGGGTTTTCAAATCTATATCTTTATCGAAATTGACTAGTTTGTGTTATTGTGGCCGAGAGGTAAAATTTACTTTCTAGTAATTTAGGTTTTAATTGCCCAACAAAGGAATTAATTCCAATTTATCAGATTTTCCACCTTAATGATTATTTTGGGTTTGGATTGATTGTTTATACATGTTGGATTGGATTGGCTGATTTCCCTAGAATCTGTGCTTTTTATCTGTTGAATTTTATTCCAAAAGTTATTTCTGTTTTGAAAAACAAAATCCTCTTCTAAAAACTGGTTCACTGAAACAAAGAATTGATAAACTGTGTCCAGTACATGAGATGACTTCGTTGTACTGTCCCTGTGGGTTTAACATTCCTTTGGGTCTATAAATTTATTTGCTGCTGTATTTTACAGTTATCAAATTGGCGCCATTGCCGGGGATAGTCAAATTTTGTCTTGTTATTGGTTTGTTTTGATATTTTTTGGATTGAGTTTTAATTTCTGTTCGCATGCGTGTGTGTGAAATTTTAGCTTCTGTTTCGATCGATAGAGCCTCTGTCGATCGACACAGAAGCAGCATACGTGTCGATCGACAGTCACTCTGTCGATCGACACAGAGACTGATTCCCAGTTTTCTATTTTCTCTTCAGGTGCATGAACACCAGAGCTCGGGGGAAGGATCTTGAAGCCTTTGATTCAGAAATTGAAGCTACCTGTAGGAGAAACAAAAGCAAGGGAAAGAACAAGGAGAGACAACCAGAGATGGAGCAACCACCAGAACCACAACTTCAAAACATGACTCCCAAGGAGCAAAGACAGTTCATGAATGAGGTCCCATAACTCAGGGATCAACTCCAAGCAGCGCAAATCATTCAAGCAGAGCAAGCTGCCAGACTGGCAGCTATGGCCAATGAGAGGAACCCTGAAAGGCAGATTGTGGTGCCCCAAAGATTGATAACTGCAGTTTAGCGGTTAAGCAAATAAATTTGTAATTACACCCAAAGGTGGTCGAACCCACAGGGACTGTGCAACGAGAAATCCAAAGTACTAGTCATAATTCAAAGACCATAGATGTTTGAGGAAATTG
>JAPKLW010002555.1:0-37183 GCA_026898455.1 Plectranthus barbatus
TTTTTTCAGCATATTTAATTGGTCCAGTCCTGGGACCTAATGCAAATAATAAAGTGGGCCTATAATTAATTAATTCCCAATTCCACAACCCAGGACACAATTAGTTAATTAATATTAATTCTTTTTCACCACATAATTAATTCTGACCTACCCCTTTATTACCACGTTATGAGAACGAGCTGCATTAATTGAGAATCCCCATATTTAAGGTTACCAGACATTCATTAATTAATCGAAGCTTCTGACAAGCTCTAAGTAAAATTAATTAATATCTTATTATTCTTGAGTAGTACCACTCAATCCTTATCACTCGTGCCTGAACTCAATCAGCTTGCAGGACTTTGGCACGATGAATGTCATTGAGCTCCTCAGGGAATGTCCCCATCCTATTACTCGGATATGGTTACCTAAACCCAGTCTCAGGCGGTACTACACGAACTGCTATTAACCAAGAAGCGGATATACGAGCACGTTACTCAGGCTCTCCACCATGGCAAGTCAAAGCAACAGTCAACCCGTGCAAACCCCTGAACCTTCGTTAGGGTTTGGACTCAATCAATATTGAGATCTTGTATTCGCTGATGTCAGACAGTCGAATACATCTCACTGCGGTCCATCAATACGCCACCCTTGCGTACCAGCATGTCAAGTACCCAAGACAGACTACTTATTCCGACGATGCTGCAGCCATCCGGACAAACGTATCCTCATACGCTGTCTCGGCTGTGATCAGGTTTATGTCTCACTAGGTCAAGTGATCATACTGTCTTCTGTGATCTACAACACGCCATATGATCGTCCCTATCGGTGAGACAAGAGGATACCATTGTTACATACATGTAAGATTGTTTGATAGATAGGAGAAATAAATTGTTTTATACTCATCATAATAAATGCTTTCAGTATACAAAACCCATCAATCTCCCACTTATACTCAAAGCATAACTAAGCTATTACAGAGTATACAGTCCGTCTATCTAGCCTGCTATCTGTTTAACCACTGTCAGTGGTCGGCATCCACCTCAGACCCAGCTCACGAATATGTCTTTCGTAAACTTTCTGCGGCAAGCTCTTTGTAAATGGATCAGCAAGATTGTCCTTATTTTCTATCTTCTTGATCAGCACATCACCTCTCGATACGATTTCTCGTATGATATGGTACTTTCTCTCTATGTGTTTGCTTACCCTGTGACACCGCGGTTCTTTTGAGTTAGCTACTGCACCAGATTTATCACAATAAATTGTGATGCTTCTCGGCAAACTCAGAATCACGCCCAACTCTAAAAGGTAGTTCCTCAGCCAAACCCCCTCTTTCGAGGCATCGGAGGCGGCGACATACTCCGCCTCCATGGTGGAGTCTGCAATGCATTTCTGCTTTGAGCTCCTCCAAGATACAGCTCCACCTCCCAGGGTAAACACATATCCTGAGGTCGATTTCTTCTCATCCTGATCCCCTTGGAAATCCGATTCCGTATAACCCACAGGGCACAAATCCTCACTTTGATAAACTAGGCAGTAATTCCTAGTTCTCTTCAAATACTTGAGCAGTCCAATGCGCCTGTCCAGGGTTATACTGATATCTTGCTACCATGTCAACGGTATAACAGATATCTGGCCTGGTACACAGCATCGCATACATGAGGCTACCCACCGCTGAAGCGTATGGTACAAGACTCATCTCATCTTTCTCCCGCTGTGTCTCAGGACACTGCCCACTAGAAAGATGAACGCCATGTCTGAAAGTTAGCAAACCTTTCTTAGTGAGTTGCATGCTGAACCGGGCTATCACAGTATCCACATAGGATGCCTGGGATAAGCTCAACATTCTTCTCTTACGATCTCGTAAGACCTTAATCCCAAGAATGTAGCCAGCTTCTCCCAGATCCTTCATTTGGAACTGTTCGGATAACCAAACCTTGATTTTCGACATCACTCCCTCGTTGTTTCCAAATAGGAGTATGTCATCAACGTGAAGTGCAAGGAAAACCACGCTCCCACTGACACAAAGTCGGTATACACAACTTTCATTTTCCAACTGTGCAAATCCATAGGATTTAATCACATCGTTGAAACGTAAGTTCCATGACCTTGAAGCTTGCTTAAGTCCATACAAGGACTTCATAAGCTTCCAGACAAGATGTTCTTCGCCCTTGCGTATGTAACCCTCGAGTTGCTGCATATAGATGTCCCTACATTCTTCAAGGTATGCGTTTAGAAAAGGGGTTTTGACATCCATCTGCCAGATTTCGAGGTCCATATATGCAGCTATGGCAAGGAGTATCCGGATGGATTTGAGCATGGCTACGGGTGAAAAGGTTTCGTCATAGTCGATGCCCTTTTTCTGACTATAACCCTTTGCCACCAGCCTGACCTTAAAAGCCATGATCTTTCCATCCGCTCCTTTCTTTCTCTTGTATACCCATTTGCACCCTATGGCCCTAAAGCCATCCAGCAAATCAGTTTTCTGGTATACATCCATAACAGTTATGGATTCAATTTCGGAATCCATGGCGACGCGCCATTTTTCAACATCCTTGTCGTGCACTGCCTCTTCGTAATTCAGTGGTTCAGAGTCCTCATATCCATCTTCCGGGCTCAAGTCCGAAGACTCACCCACGAACATGTACCTTTCCGGCTGGAAAATAACTCTCCCACTATGACAAAGCATTGGTGCCATGTCAGTAGTAGGTGCAGTAACTTGTGGTTTTGCACCTTGCATTGAAGAATGTGTCTGTGGTGCTGTACCTCTTACAGGTGCACCCACATCTACACATTCCTCTTCCCTTGGAATCGCATTTTTGTTTTCAATTTCTTGAAGAACAATATCACTCCTCGACTTGTGATTACTCACATACTCGTCCTCCAAGAATCTAGCGTTGGTGCTAACAAAGACTCTCTGACTCTCAGGACAGTAAAAGTAACCACCTTTCGTTTGCCTGCGATACCTTATGAACAACATTACTTTTGACCTGCTTTCTAACTTATCAGGTTCCTTTGACAGTACGTGTGCCGGACAACTCCATTCTCTAAACGTGCACAAACTCGGTTTTCAACCAAGGAAGAGCTCAGAAGGCGTCTTAAGAACTGATTTAGAAGGCACCACATTTAACACGTAAGCTGTTGTTTCCAATGCGTAGCCCCAAAATGAAATTGGTAAGTTTGCATAACTCATCATTGATCTTACCATCTCTAGAAGAGTCCTATTTCTTTTTTCAGCTACACCATTTTTCTGGGGAGTACCCGGTGCAGTCCACTGGGATGTAATCCCATTTTCTGACAAATACTGCAGGAACTCGTTACCGAGGTATTCGCCACCGCAGTCAGATCGCAGTGACTTGATAGTTTTCCAGACCTTCTTTTCTACCTTAGCCTTGAACTCTTTGAATTTCTTAAAGCATTCAGACTTGTAGAGAAGTAGGTAAACGTATCCATACCTTGAGTAATCGTCACTGAAAGTGACAAAGTACTCGTACCCCCCACGAGCCTGCGTGGACATCGGTCCACATAAGTCAGAATGGATCAATTCCAACACTTCCTCTGCTCGAGACTGACTAGCCTTGAAAGGCCTAGTTGACATCTTGCCCTCGATGCAGGATTCGCAGACTTGATAAAATACAGCCCGAACTAAGTCCAATGTACCGTCATCTGCAAGTCTCGGAATCCACTTCAAGCTGATGTGACCCAGTCTCAAGTGCCAGAGATATGTAAGATCCTCATCAGAAGAATTAAGTTCTCTTTCTAGGATTATCAATTACGGATGAATTACATGCAATACTAGCGGAAGACTTATGATTACAGTTAATAACATAGAGAGAATTATTCAGCATACCACGACAGATAACACCATTATTACCAATGATAGAAACACCACTATCATAAATAACTGAATATCCATCAACATAAAGTTTGGAAACTAAAATATGGTTTTGCCGAAAATCCGGCACGTACAAAACATCTCACAAAGTTAAAACAGAATCATCAAAGTAAAGGTGAAATCTCTAATGGCAGCTGCACTCACTTGTGCTGCGTTCCCCATTGAGATGGTAACCTCGTCATTCTTCAGCACCATCCTCGGTGTGAACCCCTGCAAAATGTAACAAACATGATCAGTAGCTCCAGTATCCACTATCCATGAATGAGTAGATACCGATGCTAAACATGTTTCTGTTACAAATGCAAATGACGTACCTTGTCCTTTAGCATTCGGACAATCCACCTTTCCACATCCAACACACCTCTTCTTCTTTGGAGTGACCTTAACCCTCTTCACCTTCCTTGACATGCTTTCACTGTCTGCTTTCTTGAGCTTGCTTTCAGCACCGTCATCTCCAACCTTAGAGGTTGTTGAAACAGTACTAGAAGCAGTCAGAACAGGCATCCATGCTCGCATGGAATATTGCTCCACCACAAGGTCCTCAAGTAGCTCATGCAGAGCATACTCTCCCCTTGCAGCAGCAACCACCTTAAAGTCATAAAAGGAGTCCGGAAGAGAGTTCAGGATGATATCAATCTCGCCTTGCGCACTGATATTACCACCCCGCACAGTGAACTATCTCATGAGATCAATCATAGACATCATGTGCTCTGTCACCGAACTGTCCTCAACCATCTTCTTGCACACAAGATCGTGCACAAGTCCATAGTTAACAGTCCGCTCCACATTGCCATAGGCTGTCGAGATTTCTTTCTAGATCTCTCCAGCCCTCTCAAGGTGCTCATACTTGTGCATTGATTTTCTAGATAAGGAACCCAAGATGATCCAAAAGGCGAACTCATCAATGTTCTCCCATCTTTCATAAAATTCAAGCTCAAGTTTACAGATCTTATCATGAGTACGCAACAGTGGATCCATGTAAAGAACGTATGTTTGATTTTTCAGATAAAGGACGTGTTTGATGCAAAAACAAATGCATTGAAAACCTTATAATAAATCAAATATAAATGTTTTCCACTAATTGCCCAAGAGTTCCCACCGCAAGCTACACTCGTAGACGTTTACGATGTCACCCTCAACCAGAACTGCGGGTTTTAAGCCCATATCCATTTAATTTCACTACCATGTCAGGAACCTTTTGACACTAGAAATTAATAATTAGTGAAAACCTTAGACCAAGCCATCTCTCAAGAACAAGGATTCGATTCTCGCATTATATTCTAAGATGCTTCTAAGCCGTTAACTACGAATTTAATTCCGGCCAAAAGAGACAGTTTAGCATGGCACGTAACCATACCGCACAGCCCTTAAAGCTTTTGTTATCTATAATTTAAATCAATCCTAGAATACTTGTGAAAGAGATCTACGCAAGCTACCCTCGTAGACGTTTACGCAAAACCCTCCCACTATTCACATGATTTAAATTGTTTGTCTAGAAATCCCAAAAACCGTAACCATGCACCTCTAGGAACTAGCAAGCTACACTCGTAGACGTTTACTAGAACGAGAGATACACTTACAGCCTAGGACCGCTTTGTAGAGGTCTATTGATTTTAATTAAAAAAACAGCTTACTATTTTTCTTCTAAAAGGTTTCTTATATGCGCACATATAATTTCTTTGTTATTATATTTTCCAAATTTTTGCATGTAATTAAACAAGCCCAAAAATTCCCAAAATATAATCTAACTATAACGCCCCAGCCCCAGGGCCCGAACGAGCTCACCCGAGGTTGGCCACGTTACCCACCAATGGCCTGGTCCGGCTTCAAGACTGACGGCTAACCTCACAAACCAACACAAGTCCTTCCCAGCATGCTTTGTCCTCACTCACACGCACCCTGAGAAACTTCCCAGGGGGTCACCCATCTTATTTCTACCCCAAGTCAAGCACGCTTAACATTGGAGTTTTCCTAGAATGGGTGCCGGAAAAAATGATGCACCATGTTGGTATGAGTAGCACCTATCAAATCCTTTAAGCTCTCCTCAGCTATACAGTCCCATTTCGGTATAACCTCAGAATCCCTCTCACTCCGGTGTGGGCCCGGTTCATTCATGTCACCCTCCGCTCAACTAATGGAAGTCTTACGGGAGCTGCTCATTGTTCGTGCTTCTCTACACCGACAATCACCCCCCTGCTCCGGCACCGGGTCAATACATGTTCATTTACTTTTAAATGAATACAAATGAGCTTGTTGAGATACTTCATAAATTAATTAAAAAGGAAAGAAATAAGTAAATTGTATGTTAGTAGCGCTCTTTATTTATTATGAAGTTGGGGCGCTTCACCAACGAAAGAAATTAATCACATAAGCATGCTTGGAAAGCTGTAAATAATAAAAATGATAAATCATTCTTTTCCAATTATCTACACATGCTTAATTGCGAACATAAATAAATCACATATCATACGAGGACAATTAAGTCAAACAAAAATACCTCGTGGCCCCACAAAATAGGAAAAATACAATCCTATCTATTACAATTTGAATTTGAATTTATTGGATAAATCCAAATCTTTTCAAATCTTCTAGGGCCTCCAAATCTTCAACCACCAAATCTTTTGGGATTTAGGCCTTTGTGATCTGATGATTTACCCTAACCCTAATGCAAACCCTAGGGTTTACACAGGATTGTACAAATCACCAAAACACGAGCCACCACCATAGGGACAACAGCCGCGGACGATAGCCACCGCCGACGACAGCCACCGCCGCGCTCGCCCAGCGTAGCGCGCGTCGCGCGCTCACGGCCCGCGCCGCCGCGGCTCCGTCTTTGTTCTTCGTCCTCGACGCGTCCAGATTACAGATTTGAAATTACAAAATTACATAATAATCTATTCGATTACAAATTTTCAAATCTACACTAATCACGGATTTTCTCGTGATTTTACAAAATTAATTCAGCCCTACACGTATAAACCACTGCGGGCCGAATCATACGGGTTGCTACGAGGAAAAAAAACCATCCAAAAAATAAAATAAATTCATACATGCATATTTGAATTTATTGTGCACAATAGATCCATATATCAAAACCTGGCTCTAATACCAATTGTAAGGATTTCTAGTGAACCGAATTACAAAATCCAACTGAACCGGATCAGTTTATAGATATTGCACACAATCAAAATTCACAATAAAACCAAGCATGCTCCTATGAATTTAATTCGAACCATGGATTGAGAGATTACCGTAAATCCGTAGAGTCTGATCCGATCTTTTGCGTTTTAATATCCAACTTTCAATTCAACCACGCGAATCGATTTAATCTGCGGAAACAGAAATTAGATATCTAATTTCAAGATAAAATAGAAAACAAAAGAGAAAATAAGAAAAATTTGTTCTCGATATTAGATCTTCAGGGCTGTGTCCCAATGCTGTTCAGATCTGCTACTGGTGAGGATTCCACAGATCTGTGTTGTAGGCCGGAGCAGAAAAACTCTTCTTCTCCCCACTACAGGCGCCGCCCACTACTCTCTCTGCCCTAGGGTTTTGACTGATTTCAATTGTGATCAAAAGTTGCTATGGTTTCCAGAGAGAGTGGTCTATTTATAGACCCAGGGTTTTATCCCTAATGGGCTACTGGGCCTTTTTTCAACATATTTAATTGGGCCAGTCCTGGGACCTTATGCAAATAATAAAGTGGGCCTATAATTAATTAATTCCCATTTACACAACCCAGGACACAATTAATTAATTAATATTAATTCTTTTTCACCACATAATTAATACTTACCTACCCCTTTATTACCACGTTATGAGAACGGACTGCATTAATTGAGAATCCCCATATTTAAGGTTATCGGGCATTCATTAAATAATCGAGTACCTATTAATCCTTATCACTCGTGCCTGAACTTAATCAGCCTGCAAAACTTTGGCACGATGAATATCATTGAGCTCCTCAGGGAATGTCCCCATCCTATTACTCGGATATGGTTGCATAAACCCAGTCTCAGGCGTACTACACGAATTGCTGTTACCCAAGATGCGGATATACGAGCACGTTACTCATGCTCTCCACCATGCCAAGTCAAAGCAACAATCAACCCGTGCAAACCCCTGAACCTTCGTTAGGGTTTGGACTCAATCAATATCGAGATCTTGTATTCGCTGATGTCAGACAGTCGAATACATCTCACTGTGGTCCAATATGCCACCCTTGCGTACCAGCATGTCAAGTAACCAAGACAGACTACTTATTCCGACTATGCCGCAGCCATCTGGACAGACGTATCCTCATACGCTGTCTCGGCTGTGATCAGGTATATGTCTCACTAGGTCAAGTGATCATACTGTCTTCTGCAATCTACAATACATCGTATGATCTTCCCTATCGGTGAGACAAGAGGATACCTTTGTTACATAAATGTAAGATTGTTTGACAGATAGGAGAAATAAACTGTTGTATACTCATTATAATAAATAATTTCAGTATACAAAACCCATCAGAATCATCGTGAATAGTGTAGATTCATACGATTTTAGCTCCAATCCTTGTGCGGTGCTAGGTCGTATGGCAATAATTGACGTTCAATTCGGAGTGGTCTAGGGCTTAATAACGTAGTTGTTTGCGAGTCTTAGCATCATCAACCGTTAGCTCACCATGACAAGGGGTTCACGAGTGTAGGGTCGAATGCTCAATCTTCTAGGGATTAAAATATGTTTACATCAATGATTAACCTAATTGAATTAATTCTACGTTTATTTCAACATCCTATCTACCTCATTTGAGTATTTGCTTGTCTTGGTTAACCAAAGTGTGAAGAGAATTGGTTTGATTGATTGCGATTGAATGTTGATTTTTAGTTTAATTCATTGCTTGTTATATGTTGTTAGCATAGGTTTAAATTGAATGCCTAGATTGATAGAAATTACTCAACGATTCTATTTTGCCTAGCTAATAGACTTTGCTATTGTATTCTGGTAATCTAGCAGGAGAAAGGAAGAAGGACCTGGATTGATAATTAAACCATGAGTGTGCAGTGAGAATTTGTATGAGTTTTTATTGCACATCAAGTTTTTGGCGCCGTTGCCGGGGAATTCAAATAGTAGGTTGCTAGATATTGGGGGAAAAGTGAAGCTTGTAGGCTAGGTGTTTGTGTTTTTGTTTATGTGAATAATTTGTTGTTTGTTTTTGTATTTGTTGGTACTTTGAGTTTGTTGGATTCTTGTATGTGTAAAATGGAGAATCATCATGGAATTAACACGGAGAGATTGTATAATTTGCAAAGAAAAATGGAGAAAATGAAGACCAAAATGATTGAGAGACAAAGGCCACAAAGGACGCTCCGAAGTGTGTATGATAACATGTGGGAAGGTGATTGCCAATGGTCGGACAATGCAAGAGAATACCGTGCAAAGAAATCTGCACAAGAGAATAGTGAAGATGATTGGTTGAAAAGCCAATTGGATTTAATGCAAGATCAACTTAGGTTGTTATGGAGTTCAAATAGGAAAAGTGAGGATGTCAAGGAAAGAGAATGTGAGGTGAATGAGGAGATATTTGAGGACACTCCGAAGCACCAATCGATCATTGCAAAGCCAATGAGTGAAACAAAGCAAGAGGAGAAACTTTGGCAAGAAGAACTTAAAGAAGAGATGATAGTGGTGTTGCAAGGAGAAGAATCAAAGAAAGAAGGTAAATAATTACCTCAAGAAGAGGAAGAGGATGAAGGCACCGAGGAGGATTTGCAAGTCATTGAAAGTAAGAAGAATGGTGCTTTTGAGATACCTTCACTTGAGGAATTGCAAAAAGTCTCGGCCTTGGTAGAACAAGTTGAAGAAAATCAAAATGATGAGGTAATTGTGTCGTGGGGGTCTAAATGGCGATATGGTGCATAACTTCACTTCATTAGTGATAGACAAGAGGGAAAAGGAGGTGATTCTAGAAGAATTAGTGAATGGATCTTGTGATTTTGTCGGAGAAGGAGGTGATAAGGAGTCAAAGATAAATCCAAACAAGGAACAAGTCGAGACTTATATAATTTGGATACATTTGGTTGAGGACTTGGAAATCAAATCAATGAAGGAATCACCACCTTTTATAGTCGAGTTTGTCAAGACATACAACCCTTCTTGGAAGGATGAGAGGGGTGCAAGGAAAATCTCTCTTGACAAATTGCTTTCAAGTAAATGCCAATTAAGGGAGAAAAGTGTATTGAAAATCCACAATATTTTTGACAATGGATGAAAATGGTGTGGTCGTCTAGCTACAGACGTTAAGGAAGCGCTTGTTAGGAGGCAACCCAACCAATTTTCTTTCTTTTGTTTAATTGTTTTTAGTTATTGTGATTTTGAATAAATGTTTAGTTTGTTGGTCTTGTGTTTGTAGGGAGGAACTACAAGATCAAGATGAGTGACGATGCACCGTCCACCATTTTTGCAAACTTAGTCTCACTTGACTAAGTTTGAGGGGATGTGCCGGTAGCCGGTGCCATGGTTTATTCTTCTCCTCTCTTCCTCTATCCTAGTTTGCTTTAGTTTAGTTTAGTTGTTGGATATTGTCCCTTTATTGGATTCGATTCAATTTGGTTGTACCTATATTGATATTCTACTCTGGATGAATGTTTTGGACTATGCTCATCTTGATGAATATGTATGGATATTTTCATGGGTTTGAGTTTGTTGAACATTGGTTTTGATGGTATGTTTGGTGGAGCTAGTGGAAAAAGGATTTATGTGTATAGATTTTGGATAGTAGAATGATGGTGGAAAGAGGTTTTGGAAGTGAATTTGGTTGAGGATTGTTTGATTGTGATTATGGATAGAATCATTAATGATTTGGCATGATTGAATACTTCCTATTATGCATGGTTCGTGGTTTCAATTAATGGATGAATTTGAATGGTTGTGCTGGTGGATAATGTTTTATATGTCTTGATTGATTCGGTGGAAATGAGAGCTTTATTGGCTTGTTTTATGCTCAATAGTTTGGTGGTATTTTTGTTGATGTGAGTAGGTAACAATAAGGTCTTGGAGAAGCGGTTCAATTGTGGCTACCGATGGGTAACGCATTCTATCGTTCCACTTGCCAATTAGTTGCATTGCATTTAGATTGTTGTATGCATGTAGATTGTTTTTAGGTTGTTGTGTGCTTGTGTGTGTGTGATGAACCCGAACTAGACTTGAGGTTTGAATCATGATTTACTTGGTGAAGTTGGATGTTTATCTCAACCAATGATAGGGCAGAATCTAGTTGTCGAAGCATGTCTTAAGTTTAATTTTTGAATTGCCGAGTTTTGTGGGTGGTTAATGCAGAGGACTTGACAAAAAGCTGTGAGGTTCGAGCCATGATATTGTCATAACTATATTGTTTGTGAGTGGCAAGATTGAGAGTACGAGATCTAGAACTTGCATCCGTTCTCTATCTATTGGCATGAGTGTGTAACTAGAAAATGATGTTAGACCATTGATTCTTAGTCAAACCTTTCACACCGGGAGTATAAGGTGGTTGTTATCATTAATTTGCCTTTCGTATCTTTGACCCCGTGATTGAGCTTTATTGGTGAATCTTCTTTGATATGATTAGGACCAAGTTGGGGGGGAAAGAGTGTATGAGGGTGAATACGGTGATGAGAGTTGGGTTGGGAATTGATTGGATTTGTATTTATGGGAAATGTTGAGGCTTGAAAGATATGAAATAAATGATTGGTTTGAATCCTAGAAAATGTGGCACCAACGAAAATTTTGGTGCAAGAGTTAGAAAAAGAAAAAAAAGGGTCACCGACAAAATGATTGAATGATGGTGCAATTGAAAAATTATGTAGAAGAAGATGAAAAAGAAAAGAAAAAAAAGGGTGTTGTGAAATGAATAAGCCTCGGAGTTTGAAGTGGTTCGAAAAGAACAAGTTTGGAGGTTTTGGGAAATTGAGAAGTTTAGTCACTTTGGCCCAAAACCACCCACCTTTTAATTAGCCACGTTACAACCCGTGAAAAGACCTTATTGATTCTAGAAACTAACTCGTTGTTGTATAGTGGTGAGAATGGATGCAAGCCTATGGAAATCAAGCTCGATATCTTGTGATTGAGTGAATCTCATCGTCCCTAAACACGTGAGGGAGTGCTTTCGTTTCTTGTATCCATTTTTCATGAGTGGTTCATGTCCTTAGCATTAACCTTGTTACAAAGTTAGGTGATAATCTCATTTTACTAGAACATGCTAAGATGATCTTGATGAGCTATGAGGTATTGCACGAGGTAGATTAATAGCTTTACTTTGTTTTGATTGAGGACAATCAAAGGTTCAAGTTTGGGGGATTATGATATGCGTGTAAAATGTCCTAATTTTCTATGTGTGAGCGTGCATGTTTGTATCCATTTTACCCTCATATCATATGTTTTTGTTGTTCTTTCGTTGTGTTTTTGTGTTTTGAATGTTGTAGGTTGAGTTTTGAGCATAATCGCCCGAGCCAGGAGTCAAAGTAGGATAGGCTCGTTCGAGCGGAGCAGAGGAGAGCATTTTGGAGTTCAGAGGCAGCGCTCGGCCGAGCTAAGCCTGGCTCGGTCGAGCCATGCTGGACAGAGGGTTCGCTCAGCCGGTCCTGCAGTGCTCGGCCGAGCCAGGGTTTCGGAGAGTTTGCTCAGTCGAGCCAAAGTGGCTCGGCCGAGCCAGATTGTGAACTTGGAGATTTTGATGGTTTTCAACATGGCTCGGGCGAGCCATGCTTGGCTCGGGCGATCCGAGGCCCTGTTTTAAAATTATTTAACATTAATTAAACACACACACCCTACATGTCCCCATGGAAGTTCGAACACATGACCTATTGGTCATAGGTAGATTGCTTCTACCACTGCACCCCGAACAAGGGACATCCGAGGCCTTGTTTGCTCATTATAAAAGGGGTAAAAATGGTTATTTTGGTAACTTTTGTAAAATCTACACCAAATCCTCCTAAATTCTCTCTATGATTTCCATTTCTATCCCTTCCAAAACCTCACCCAAGGGTATCAAGGAGCTAATTCATCAACCTTGGAGAAGAATTGAAGATCCAAGGGGGTAAATCAAGACCAAGTAAATCCAATTGGGGAAGATTTCATTTTCTACTTATCATTTGTAATGGATTTATTTCATTTCAACTTTGTATTGTTACAATTGAGAGGTATGTTGCTCTAATTCAATTTGGATGTTGATTTGAACAAGGATGCATGAAGATTAGGTTTGATAATTGTTTGTTTACTTCCCTTTGAGAGCTTGAATTGCACTAGATCTTGTTCCTTGCCTCTTAGGTGTAGGTAATAACCAGCTTAGGAGGTAGTTAACGTGAACGATGCAGCTAACACGCGGCCAAAATTGTCGTGAATAGTGTAGATTCATACGATTTTTGCTCCAATCCTTGTGCGGTGCTAGGTCGTAGGGCAATAATTGATGTTCATTTGGAGTGGTCTAGGGCTTAATAACGTAGCTATTTGCGAGTCTTAGCATCATCAGCCGTTAGCTTGCCGTGATAATGGGTTAACGAGTGTAGGGTCGATTGCTCAATCTTCTAGGGATTAAAATGTGTTTACATCAATGATTAACCTAATTGGATTAAATCTACGTTTATTTCAACATCCTATCTACCTCATTAGAGTATTTGCTTGTCTTGGTTTACCAAAGTGTGAAGAGAATTGGTTTGATTGATTGCGATTGAATGTTGATTTTTAGTTTAATTCATTGCATGTTATATGTTGTTAGCATAGGCTTAAATTGAATGCCTAGATTGATAGAAATTACTCAACGATTCTATTTTGCCTAGCTATTAGACTTTGCTATAGTATCCCGATAATCTAGCAGGTGAAGGGAAGAAGGACCTGGATTGATAATTAAACCTTGAGTGTACAGTGAGAATTTGTATGAGTTTTTATTGCACATCAACAAGAAGTAACATTTCGTGGCAACTTCAACCACAGATGCTGAATATGTAGCAGCTGCTAGTTGCTGTGCTCAAGTGCCCTGGATAAAACAACAGCTCAGGGATTGTGGAATAGAAAATGGATGTGTACCTATCTACTGCGACATCAATAGTGCAGTGTGTATTTTGAAGAATCCAGTTCTACACTCCAGGACGAAGCATATGGATATTCGTCATCATTTCATTCGAGATCATGTTGAGAAAGAAGACATATCGGTGGAATATATAAGGACGGAGGATCAGTTAGCGGATATATTTACTAAGCCGCTACATGAGGCTCATTTCAAAGAGCTATGCATCAAACCAGGTCTTCTAGAGTTTGATGAAATCTCAAGAGAAAGAGATGACTGTTGATCGGTGCAATTCTATTAAACTGAGCGTGCAAAACTGTTTGGCTTATATATTAAGTCAATTGCAGTTTATTATAAAGAAAGTTTGCTTATCAATAAAAGCTAAAAGGAGAACTATTTTCATTCATCAGGAAAGGAGGATGATACAATGTCCAAGCAAAATAAAAGGAATCTACATTCACAGCAAGCGGGTGGACATACATCTTGATGGGTAGTAGTCGATGGCAACCAGGTTCGGCCTATCTTTAGTAAAGAGGGGGACCCTCTTCTCAATGAGCCAGCTCAATTGTATGCCGTATGGGACGGTGACCTCAGGCTGATTCCGAAAGGCCATCATCAGGTGGTCAAAGATGAAAACCACCATCTAGTTAATAATATCAAAAGTCGCTCTATAGCACGGCTTGAGGAACTCGCTAGTCACAGTTGGATGGAACCCGATCCCTGCTACTCTCCACCGCTGCCACGCCGACCACTCAGGTGTCGTGTCATCCTTGAGATAGTCCATGACCGGTATGCTGTTACATCTAAGCTTTAATTCGACAGCGAGATAATTAGCAGACAAAAAGAAATCCTACCCCATTAAGATTGAAGTAGATCTCTTTCTCTGTGACAGTGGAATTGTAGGCAAGCACCTTCAATAAATCCTTGTGGAAGGAATGGGGCTCCTAGATCACAAATTATTCGGGCCCGTTGGCCTGAAGTTTTTCCATCTCCTCATCAAAGACGACCGTAGTTCTCCAATTTTGTCGATGGAACCTACATAAATCCAGAATTTTGTTCGTTTGGATGGAGATCCTCGCAAATTCTTTCACAATGTTAGGTGGAGAATTCATTTCCTTCAAAGATAATGCATGGAGCAAAGAATCAAATGCTGATATGAGGTGACATATATTGCTTCATGAAAAAGGTATTTATAGGAGATTCTGTGCGGCGATCGAAAAGGTGGCAAATTAATCAAATGAAGGACACGACTCCTTGCAACTTAGAGCCAAAAGCCGATGAGTAAGAATTAAATGCCAACTACTACGTTTCACCACTCCTGAATGGACATGAAGGCAAAGAAGACAGAAGGCTAAGGGTGTAGACTCAGTGATTAGTCAAACCATGGATGTACGGTTACGATCTCCCAGATCTCACACTAATTCTTATGGTAGGAGTTCAGAAACTGAGAGTTCACAAAACTGCGCCATGTCAAACTGTATGACGTGTACAGTTAAGAAAGTTGCGTTATCAGGAATAGTGACTCAAGATTGGAAAGAAGGAACAATTTGATTTCATTAAAAAGGAGTACAGTACATAAACAGAAACTTTTAAAAAAAAATTATACAAGAAAAGTTCGTAGAAGATGTTGATTCTAATCAGCGAGAGAGACGACGCTTCGAAGGATAGTAGTCGGAGTCCTCGATGTTGGTCCACCCTCTAACAAGGGACGGTATTTCCTGCTCCAGAAGCCAGCTCAGTAGCATTTGAACGCCTGCAGCTTGACGCTCTTTATATCCATTCGACTAATGAGCAAGTAGATTTTGATGCAATGTTTTGCAGCTTATCTCATTCGGTGAAGATCACATCACAAAGACCAAAATATCATGAGGATGGCCACACAGCGTCAGAATCCAGTGATGAAGAGGTCTCCACTCAGACAGTTGAAAAAGGAGATGCTCCCTTCTTGAATTTAAGGGGAACTACTCATGGGGATATCTCAGCAGAAATTGCTGCTCCAGAAAGAGAAGAATCTACTCTAGAGCGCATCCGAGGATGGATAGTTGAATGCCAAGCCGCACTGGATGCATCACGTCTTGTAAAATTGAAAGCAGCTATCAAAGCTAAAGAATACAAAATGCTTCTATCTCAACTGAAGGAAGCAGAAGAGCAGGAACTTGAAAGGTTGCAGAAAGAAGAAGAAAAGTTAAGGAAAGCCGAAGAATAAGCCTTAGCCGGAGTAATACAACTCTCACATTTGCTGACTCTTATTGCAACTGCCCAGAGAGCACGGGAAATCCTATGTGAGTGTGCCTTGCTCAAACTCCTTCTACAATACAAATATCTACTTCTCTGTCGGTCTGTTGAGACGTACTCTGGGAGAAAAGCGGAGAGAGTACGCCAAGAGAAAGAAGAAATGAGACGTCTGAATCGAGAAGCTGAGCATCATAGAATTGAAGCAGCTGCAGCAGCCAATGAAAAGGAAAGGCAGGAGGCTGAAGCTGCTGAAATAGCGAAGCTAATAGCCGAAGCAGCAGAAGCTGAAAGAATCAGAAAGGAGGGTGAATAAGCTGAACTTAAAAGGCAAGAAGAAAACGCAGCCGCTGAGCTGAGAAGAGAGGAACAGGAAGCAACCGCAACTGCTCATCAGCAACTGGACCTATACACTGCTACGTCTCAGAGTCAAACAGGAGGAGACTCAAGAGCAATCGTTGCCTCTTAAGACACCTTGTCTCCAAATCCCTTAGCTGTAGCAGCTCCTACTCTAACCCTTGACGCTGTACGTGCCTTGCGCGAAGACCTGAAGCAGGAATTTAATCAGCAAATCCAGTCTTCCATAGTGTCTCTTTTTTATTTTTTCAAATAGAGGGAAGAGAGGAGAGATGATCAATGGAGAATGCAATTGTAGATGGTAGAAAGATGAGATGAGAAGATAAGATTGCAGTTGGAAAACATCAGGCAGACCAGAGAAGAGGAGATAGGAGTGTTCGAGGAAATGACAAGGAAAATAGGCATGCAATCTGGAGGCTCGACCTCTGCCACCATCTCAAAGCCGAAATATGCAGACTCCTCAGCTCAAGACAAATAAGAAGATCAAGACAAGCCCAAAGAGCAATGAGGTTAGGTTACTGATTTCTTTTGTACTTTTTGTTACAGTTTTAAACTTTTCATGTACTTGTAATGAACACATTTTATGAAAGGTTGAAAATTGTTGGTTTGAAGACAGCTACTCATTATCTCATACCCTTGATACTTTTATTTAGCTAAACTCACATATTCCATTGTGAACACCAAAATATGTCGCTCTAATTTGATCTATGTTTAATCGAGAAATATCTCTCCAATTCAGGTGGAAGATCAGTTTGAGTAGATCGAATGATTGAGGAAGCATAGTTCGGAGTAGTGTTAGAAACTCATATTTTATAAACTCAGAACAACTGCATTCTCATGTCGACTTAGTTGGTATGGTTTTGACAACATCAAAAAGGGGAAAATTGTTAGGTATTGTTATGTAAATCCCACCTTTAATTTAATATTTTGATGTGTCAAAATTGAATGCCATGTCATCCACTACGCCAGCAAGAGCATGAATCTCGTGCAGTGCAACTACACCACTACCGAGAAGGAGATATTGGCAGTGGTCTATGCATTTCACAAATTTCGGTCCTATCTGATAGGTTCAAAAACGAGTGTCTATACTGATCACGCCGCCATCAAGTACTTGTTCGCGAAGCAAGATGCCAAGGCCCGCCTGCTCAGACGGATTCTGCTGCTTCAAGTATTTGACTTGGAGATCAAGGACAGGAAAGGAAGCGAGAATGTGATCGCGGATCACTTATCGCGATTAGAGCCACCAGTCGAGGGGGATGACCAGCAGATGATGATCTGAGAGACCTTCTCGGATTAGCAGATCTGTGCCATTCAGGATCTGCGAGAGATATACGAGTCCAAGACACCATGGTATGCAGATTATGCCAATAACCTAATGACTGGTGCTCTTCCGCCAGACTCCTCTCCATATGCCAAGAAGAAATTCTTGCATGACGTCCGATTCTACTACTGAGAGGATCCCTACCTGTGTCAATGATGTGCTGATGGCGTCATTCGCCGTTGTGTTCCTAAGTCAGAGTGGCAACAAATCTTTGAGGCTTATCACTCCTCTCCTAGTGGCGGTCACCACTCAGCCAACCAGACCACCTTCGAGATTTTGGTGAGTGGATTCTATTGGCCTTCTATCCACGAGGTCTGTCGTGGGTGGATTACAAGCTATGATCGTTGCCAGAGGACCGACAATATTTCATGGATGGATGAGATGCCACAGACCCCGGTGATCGAAGTGGAGATATTTGATGTATGGGGGGATCGACTTCATGGGGCCTTTTTGGTTATCCCGAGGGTTGTCCTATATTTTTCTTGCGGTGGACTATGTATCGTGTTGGGAATTATTTGTAAATTCCTCCATTAGATCAAAATTGTAAAAGGTTTTGTTGAATCAAAGCCTTATTAGATTGGACGATCATTGCTGAATTCTAGCATAGTCTAGCAACTCCTATGAAATGTCCTGTTTAGGAAAAGTATCGAGTTGTAATAGATTAGGAAGTGCTTGACAAGGTTGCTGAAGGATTCAGCTAATGAAACGAAGAAAATCAACTCAAGCAACTTCGGAATGCTAAAAGAGTTCTCAGCAGATGGTAACTGCTAGAGAAATGAGCATACAAGAATGAATACTAGAGATGATAGCCGTCAAGTGCTAAGAAGAATGATTGCTAAGGCGTTAGCAATCATATGCTAAGGAAGAGACTGCTAGTCGGAAGCAAAGGTAGCAAAATGCTAAGGAAGATAGCATTTGCTAGCATACAAGCAGATTGCTAAGTAATACCAATAAGCAGTCAAAACCTAAATGTTGAAATACGCATCTGCTGAAGGAGTCAGCAGATTGAAAAGCGGATTGCTAGAAGAGCGTAGTAATCAGAAGGTTTAGCAGATCGTTCCAACATTCTCTGAGAATGCTAAACAAGGAAGATACCTAGCAACGATCTCTAAATACTACCGTTCTGACAAAAGTACAGTAAAAAGGCAAAAGCCTTACCCGAAGTAGGTTGGAAAGTATTGTACGACGCCGAAAAGGGCGGTAAGACAAGAAGCTATTTTGGACAAGAAGGACCGTTGTGTCTAACGGGTCTAGAGATTCAAAGTTTGAATCTCCAGATATAAAAGATGAAGTCCAAACAGAGAGACAATAATTGCTCATTCTACACAACGAACACAACTGAAAAACAAGAGATTCCTTTGACAAAGCGAAAAAGGAAAAAGAGAGTAGTCAGTTGAGAGCCCATATTTAAGAAGAATCTTAGAAGATCTCAACAATAAGTGTCACTACATTGAATACCCGACACTGCATTCAATAAATTACTTGACTTTGCTCAAGAATCTTCAATCATTGGGATACCTTCCAATCATAGGAAGCATCCAGCAGTCACATCTCTGAAAAGAGATTGACTCTCACGGGCAAAAGCCACAAAACCAGATAAGTTTGGAGAGAACTATAAAATCTCCATTACAACGAAGGACAAGTTTTACGAAGGTGCGCCTTTGACTTGGCCGGAGCTGCGGACTATAAGTTTGAAGCATCGGAGGATAGCTTTGTAGTGGCTAGGTCGAAGGTTCACTACCTGCAACAAGTGTTTGGCGAATCCTTGTACTTCAATATCTTTTTAGTGAATTCTTAGCGATACGGCTAAGAAGTGGACGTAGATCTATTGGATCGAACCAGTATAAATATTGTGTGTTCTTTACTGTTTTATTACTTACTATTTGTGTGGTGATTTGAAACCTAGCAACGATAGTTGCTAGAGTATTTGTCTGTAAGAAACCCTAATTTCTACCTCGACCTAAGACATTTTTAAGAACATAAGTGCAAGATATACTTTAAAATTTCGTTGCATTCGTGTGTGACTTGTTTGTTATTCACCACGACGACTCTGATTTGGGACCAACAAGTGGTATCAAAGCGGTAGGTCGAACGACCAACTGCTTTTGAGTCGCTTTAAGACCAGATCTGTCTTTTTCCTTGCACGGTTATTTTGTTCTTCTGATCTGGCTCAGGAACTCTAAGGTTATCAAGTTGAATCATACCTTGCAAAAGTATACCAAGGAGAAGTTTAATTCGTGGCAGAAGATGGCCACTATCCAGCTCCAGAGTATACATCCAGATATGGCGGATGTTCTTGCTAAATGACCCATAAAGATTATGAAGGTCAACCCCTTCGATGGTCCAGTTGTTGAAGGTCATCCGAGACCTCCGCAGATGATCGAGAAGAAGTTTGATGAGTATACTGTAATACCCCAAGCTTAATTGAGCTTTGTAAGGACTTGTATCTTTTTAAAGAAGAGAATTCTATTGTTTGTGAAGCATTTGAATTTATTTGAGTAGAATAAGGTTGGAGAAATCTTATTTATGTTACGATAAATCGTGGAATCGGAAATTTTGGAAGGAGGAATTTATTGAGTTGATTATATGGGAAATTGGAGGAATTCCAATTATTTTGAGAAATTATAAAATAATATGATTTATCATATTATTATTAAGGAAATATGATATGGAATTATAAGAGTTTATAATCATAATTCATACCTTAATTTATGAGGAAGTATAAATAGGAAGAGGATGTATAGTATAAGCTTTTCCAGCTTATATTATATCATAGAGAGAGAAAGTTAGAGAGAGAGACTCTCACCCTTCACATCAAAACCGCCGCCTTTCAGTCCATTTTCCGGCCACCTCCGGCGATATCTCGGCGAGCCATTGTAACCATCTTGTAGCTGCCATTGAGAGCTTCGTTTTGACTACTCGTGGGCTCCGAGGGAACGAGAGACGAGAGAGATATCGGAGATTGAATTTGAGGTGGGTTTTAAGTTGCGATTCTAGTATATCTCTTTATTCCGGCCAAATTCCGGTGATTTAACCGTGGATTCGTATTCCTCATAGCTCAGGGAACATTCGGACGTCAAGAACACTCCATTTGGACGCTGGAAAAACACGACCGCCGCCGTGAACGGAGGAACTCCGGCGAGGTAAATTGTGTCCTCATTTTTTGTTGAGTTTTCCTGATTTGAGGCCATAATCGTGTTCTAGGATGTCTAGGGAGTCTGTATATGTGTTTGCATGTGTCATCGGCCGAAGGAATTGCGAGATTTCGCGAGTTGTAGGTTCAGCTCCGGCGAACCCGTGAGGGAGACGACCTCTGTCAGTCGACAGAGATCATGTCGATCGACAGGGAGGGTCGATTCATGGGGTTGAGTCGAGTCGAACCTGTCGATCGACAGGAAGTGTGTCGATCGACAGGGAGGGTCGATTCATGGGGTTGATGTCGAGTCAATCCTGTCGATCGACAGGAGGTGTGTCGATCGACAGGGAGTTCGACAAGAGGAGGATATCGAGCCACACCTATCGGTCGACGGAGATCATGTCGATCGACAGGGAAGGTCGACCCCCATTATGTCGACCGAGTGGTATCGATCGATTTGAGCCTGTGTCGACCAGGGTTGTGTCGATCGACACAGAGACTTGAATTATTATAAGTTGTCGATCTATTCTAGTTCCTTCGAGTCCTGTTTGTTTACGACTAAGATGTATCGTCCTAGATATATTATATTGACTCGAGAACCCTATTTGATTGTAGGAAATTGAAAGCAAGGATCTGTCCAAGCTCATTCTAGCTAAAGACATCTAGCCAAAAGCCAAAGAACGAGGTGGGAAACTATTTCAGTATAAAATCAAACGTGTGTTTTTCCTTCCAAAATGTGTTAAAATGTTTTGATTTAAATGAAACTGCTATGCATGTTTTGTGCTATTATATCTGCCCTCTGTTAATTAATTATTAACAGAGAGATAACACTAATAAGACAAGAACCATGTACCCTCCGTACATGCGCTACTCTTATTAGCCGAAAGAAAGATACGATGGGTGAAATGGTGTGTGACCTTAAACCCGAAAGAAAGATACGATGGGTGAAATGGTGTGCGACCTTAAACCCTATGAGGAAGTGAATGAAGAATATAATACGATCGGATCTCGAAGAACAAATCGAGATTAGTGCACTTAGATGAATGTAGGTTGAATGTTAAATCATTCCTTACGAATCATCGTAACTAGGAAGTAGGCCAACTTCCAGTTACAAAACAAAACAGATATAATATCATGCCCTGAAGCACATTAAAATAAAATGTTTTAGATAGCATGGATCTTTTCAACAAAATCCCATGCCTATCTATGTGAGTTACATAGCATGTTTCTTACCTAAAGTATGTTTTCGGCATGTTTCTCACTGGGTACGAAAGTACTCAGCCCTCGCGTTATTTCTAAAACGTGCAGGTTAGCGGCATGGATGGGAGTAGCAGGGTGTAAGCAGGCAAAATAAAATGTTTATATTGGAAGAAATAAAAGATCCTGTGACATGTATCTTCATATACATGTCACCATCACGCTACACACACGCTGCTACACTCTCTGAATTTTCCTTCCCTTGAATTATGTATCTTTTGAATACTGTTATTTAAATCTTGACTCGAAGTACTTTGTTGAATACTCTTATATTTTAACTAAGATAAAGTCTTCCGCTTATTATTTCTTGAATTGTGTTTGGCAAAACCTGAAACATCAATGTAACGTGGCCCCAAATTGGGAAGGTCAGTTGGGGGCGTTACATATATGGTGGAAGATAAGAAAAGAGCTCAGTTGGAGCATTTAGCAAATAAGCTAATCTTTGATTCCTTGCCGCCGTTAATGGCAAACAAAGCTTTAGACTTTGATACGGCCAAGAAAATGTGGGATTATGTCTGTGAATCTTCCCAGGAGACCGACCAGATGAACCGCAACAAGCTACAGGTAGCTGTTGATAAGTATGAATCTTTCTCTATGATTGCAGGAGAATCTATCCAAACTATGGAAGAAAGATTCAACACCATTGGCGGAGAACTCCGGAATCTGGGCAAGACGTACGATAATGGCAAGATGAATAACAAGATTATCTCAAAGCTCTTTCCACATGAGGATTGGTTCGTGAAGATGACGAGCTTGAGCGAGAAAGACCTTAGGCAAATGTCCACATTTGAGGTATTTGCTCAACTCAAAACTCATAAATTCATTATACAGCAATCAAAGAAGAACTATGCCGCTGCTGCGAAGACTTCGTCATCAAATGTTGTACCCCCGGATGATCTAGCATTCTTTGTGAAAAGAGATGCTGGAAAATGGAAGACAAAGAAGCCCTTCCGTCCACATGAGAGATCAGCTCCTGCTTCTCCAGCAAAGGAAGTAGTTCCACTCTCCAACACTCAACCTGAAGATCTGAAGATAAGTGAGCTTGAAGAGCAAATGCGAAAGATTCAGAAGTTGATGCTAGAAGCCAAAGCTGAGAAAGAAGCAAAGGAAGCCAAGCTTACTTCATCATCCTCTCGTTCCACAAAGAGAAAGCCAAGGACATGCTTGGAGTTTAATTCCCCAGATCATCTTAAGCATGAATGTCCAAGGGTAAGTCAGGAAGAAAGAGAGCATCTCAAACAAAGGTTTGAGAGAAGAGCGGTTCGAGCGGTCACAAGAGCATTGCTGACCAGAACCGAAGTGCTAGACATTCCTGATAATGAGGAAGAGTACTATTCCTCGGAGGAAGATGATGAGGAAGCTCTACTGGTCTTGATGGCCGATATTGTGGAAGATCAGTTTGCTGATGCTGATGCCGATGCTGAACAGAGTGCTGAATCGGCTCTAGTAGTCGATGCGCATGAGGTACAATTTACTAGCATTTCTAGTTTTGCAATCTTACATGAATCGGAGGAATCTTTTCTAGATTCTGAGGAGGATTATCTCACGAAGCTTTTGATCAAATTTTCAAAGATGTATGAAATCAAGAATGCTATCGTAGGAGAGAACACCTCACTCAAACTTAAACTTACATCTTTGACCGAGGAAGTCGATAGACTAAGATCCGAAAGTGAGGATTTTTCAAAACATAAAGCTGATTTCTCAAAGATTTCTGAAAATTCTCAAATTCTTGAAAAGGAGAATCTTGCTTTAAAGAGTAGACCTAAAGAGGAATGTATATGTGCTTATACATCCAGCAAGGCAGTTCTTAGTGCCATTGTGAGCCAACAAAGGAAACATTCTGATAAATCAGGATTGGGCCTTGGTTGTTAAGCAAAATCCTTTAAGGAAGCCTTCAATAAGAATGCTGAACTTTCTAAGCAGAGAAAGATTTTATTCGTCTATGCTGGAAAAGTTAATGCTGACAAAGGCTAAGGAAAGGTCGTTGCTGAGTCATCATTTGCTAGGCAGACAGATTGGCGTAAGCAGAGTAATGCTCCTGGATCTCAGCAGAGTACCCAGAGAGTATCTGCTATGTGTGGATCTCCTGGATCTCAGCAGAGGATCCCCCGAGTGTGTGCTAAACATGTATCTGCTGGACCTCAGTAGAGGATCCAGAGAATGGCTGCTAAGCCACACTCAGCAATGCCAAGGAGGAATGCTGAGAATTATATTTCAAATGCTAGGATAGCATATCCATCCTTCATTAAGAGCAAGAAGGTAGCATACCATGCTGTAAGACCGCAGTACCCTAAATACACACCACATAGGAAGAATACCTATGTGAAGCCTGAGTCCAATCAATTTCCATTTCAAAGGACTAGGAAGGCTAAGCACACTACCACAACTCCACCTAGATCTAATTATGCAAAGCATACTTATCCAAAGGTTGAGAAAGGTGCGAAGAGTGATATCATGAAGCCAATCTTGAAAATCACGAAGATGTGGGTTCCAAAAGGAACTATGATCCACGCTAATCCCGCAGGACCCGATGCTAAACGGGTACCTCAATCAATGTTTTGATTTTTTTTTTGCATGGACAAGATCCAAGTGAAGACATCAAGTATGTCAAATGAGTGGATCCTAGATAGCGGCTGTTCAGCTCACATGACGGGGGATGAAGAGTTATTCTCAGACATTCAAAGAATCTATGGCCCCACAGTCATGTTTGGTGACAACAACAAAGGCAGAGTGATTGGGAGAGGATGCATAGAGCGAAATGGACTAATAATCATCAATGTTGCGCTCGTATCCAATCTCAAACACAATCTGATAAGTATTAACCAGCTATGCAAAAATGGATATATCGTTTCTTTCGTTAACACTAGTTGCTCAATTGCTGACAATGCTACAGATGAAGTAAAGCTTAGAGTCATCCGCAAGGGTGACCTATATATTGTTGATTGGCAAAGTGGCCAGCAACATTCTTGTTTGGCAGCGTTGAACAGGGAAGAAACCAATTGGCTATGGCATAAGAGGTTGACTCACCTGAATTTGAAGACCATCAACCACCTAGCCAAGCATAAGCTTGTTGAAGGATTGCCTGCTGAGACTTTTCGAAAGGAAGGTGTGTGCAAAGCTTGCCAGCAAGGGAAGAAGACCAAGGCATCTTTCAGATCAAACCTGGAGAAGGCCACTTCAGAGAGCTCTTGCACATGGATCTATTTGGCCCAGTCACTCCAGCCACTGTAAGTAAAAAGGTTTATACATTTGTGGTTGTTGATGATTTTTCCAGCCTCCAGGTATACATGGGTTCGTTTGCTGAGAACCAAAGACGAAGTGAAGCTCATCCTACCGGAGCTAATCTTCAAGGAGAAGAAGAGCAAAGAGGTTACAGTCAAGAGGATTATATCAGATAATGGAACCGAGTTCTGTAGTGGGATCTTGATGGATTTTTGCGTCAAAGCTGGTATCGGGCATGAGAAGTCCACTGCTAGGACTCTCCAGCAGAACGGTCTAGCAGAAAGAAAGAACAAGACCTTGAAGGAAGCTGTCCGGTCTATGCTAGCCAATTTCGGTCTTACTGGAAAATATTGGGGCGAAGCAGTCATGACAACTTTCTATACACAGAATAGGAGCGCAATCAATGGTAGATTCAATAAGACTCCATATGAAGTGTATAATGGTCGTAAGCCTTCTATTACTCATCTTCGTGCTTTTGGTTCGACATGTTATAATCATAACAATGGGAAGTCAAAGCTTAACACTTTTTCGCCTAAGTCTGATGAAGGTGTGTTCCTAGGATATGGACACCCATCTTACAAAGGTTATCTAGTGTTAAACAAGACGACTCAAGTTGTGGAAATAACACGCAATGTTATTTTTGATTAGTCTATCTTAGTGCGCAGAGTTATAAGAGAGAAAGAGGATAGCAATCTTGAGGGTAATGATGTCTATGGTCAATCGATCTTGAATTCTTTCAAAAATATGAAGATTGACCCGACTAAGTCTATGAGTGATTGCAATCCAATCTAGACGCACTCAGTAGGTGACCAGACTGCTGTCTAGGCCGATGATGCTAATGATCATGCTGAGGCCACCCCACCACCAATTTATATTTATGATAATTTGGAGGTTATGGGATCGCTTTATGAAGAAGGTGAAAATATCCCAGATCCAGCAGGAGACACCTAAGGAGGTCTAGGCGTTGCTGAAGATGTTCCCAAAGAGTATGCTGAGCATTTGGATGCTGAAGTTCCAGCTGCTGAGAATCCGGTTGCTGAGATTCCTGATGCTGCTGTTCCGAATGTTGAGTTACTCGTTGCTAAACCCAGGTGGATGCTGAAGGGAATGTTGTAGCAGACAACAATCCAGAAGGCGATGCGAGTGCTGAAACCTCAGCACCCAGCAATCCGAAGGCAAGATGGCTAAGAGATCATCCTTTAAATGCTGTGATCAATGATGTCAATGCTCCAGTAAGGACGAGACAAGGTAATGCCATGTTGGCATGTTATATTTCCCATGAAGAGCCATCCAAAGTTGAAGAAGCTTTACAAAATCCAGATTGGGTGAATGTTATGCAAGAGGAGCTTGCTGAGTTCACGCGCAATCATGTTTGGGATTTGGTGGATAGACCCGAACATCAAAGCGTCATTGGGATGAAATGGGTCTTCAAGAACAAGAAAGCTGAGTCAGGCCATGTCGTCTGAAATAAAGCTCGTCTAGTAGCAAAGGGCTATAGACAATGCGAAGGAATTGATTACGATAAGACATTTGCTACGGTCGCTCGATTGGAAACAATAAGATTATTCCTCACCTATGCTGCACATCAAGAATTCTCTGTAATGCAGATGGATGTAAAGAGTGCCTTTCTGAATGGTGAGCTCAAGGAAGAGGTGTACGTTGAGCAATCACCAGGCTTCAAAATAGGAAATCAAGTTTACAGGCTAAGGAAAGCCCTATATGGTTTGAAGCAGGCACCGAGGGCTTGGTATGGAACATTGTCAAAGTTCTTGCTAGACAATGGTTTCAAGAAAGGGAAAATCGATCAGACTCTCTTTCGCATCAAGGACGAAGGAAGTATCCTACTTGTGCAAATATATGTCGATGACATTATATTCGACTCGAAGAATCAAAGCTTATGTGATAAGTTTTCAGAGCTAATGCAAAGTAATTTCCAAATGAGTATGATGGAAAAGATGTCCTACTTTCTCGGATTACAAGTCCAGCAATCGAGTGATGGAATCTTTATTCATCAAAGGAAGTACCCTCGCAATCTGATTGCTTAGTATTGTCCCGAGAAGACAAAAAGTTTAAGGATTTCAATTAGCACAAGCTGCCAGATAAGCCTCGATGAAGGAGGAGAACCTGTAAATCCTACATTATATAGAGGTATCATCGGATCTTTGCTCTACTTAACTACTAGCAGACCCAATATTTCTTATTTTGTCGGTGTATGCGCGAGATATCAAACAAATCCGAAGAAGTCACACTTGGATGTTGCTAAGAGGATTATTTGATACCTCAAGTGTATCGAGGGTCTAGGAATTTGGTACCCAATGAGTGATGGAATAGCACTTAGTGGATATTCCGATTCAGACTTCGGAGGATGCATGATTGATCGGAAGAGCACCAGTGGGACATGTTAATTTCTTGGACATAAGCTGATTAGTTGGTTTAACAAGAAGCAGCACTCCGTAGCTACGTCTACTACTGAAGCTGAATACGTAGCAGCTGCTAGTTGTTGTGCTAAAGTCTTGTGGATTCAGCAGCAATTGCAAGATTATGACATTCCTCCTGAATGTGTGCCAATCTACTGTGACAACAATAGCACTATGTGCATAACGAAGAATCCCCTTCATCATTCAAGGATGAAGCACATTGATATCCGGTATCACTTCATTCGTGATCATCAAGAAAAGAAGGATATTGATGTTCAATACATATGCACTGAAGATCAGCTAGCAGATATCTTCACGAAGCCGCTTGCTGAGGCCAGATTTAAGGAGTTATGTTTAAAATTAGGCCTTATAAGATGCCGTGGATGAATGAATTGTTACTCTCATTCTTTTTGGATTTCTTGGATTTTTGAAGAAGATGTAGATAAACGTATCCAAGCTTACGTTTTATGTTGCTGAAAATTGTTGCTGAGATATTGCTGCTAAGCAATTGGATGCTGAGTCCTAGTTGTCAGTAGATCCTAAGAGGTTTTCTCACAACCATTGGTTCAGACGTCTGCTAGAAATTGAATGCTGAGTCTGAGCTCTTGGCATTTAGTCGGGATGCTATGCTATAGTTTCCTAGCAATTGGTTCAAACGGTTGCTGAGAAATGTTTGCTAAGTCCAAACTCTTAGCATTTCAACATATTTTTATGGTATATTACTTCAACTAGTGGGACAGACAGTTGCTAGCAAATTGAATGCTGAGTTCGAACTCTCAGCAGTTCATATGTTTGCTAAGGATTTCCAAGGCTAGAAGATTGTTGAGTCCAAGCTCTCAGCAGTCTGTGGAAGTCAAAAGCGGGAAGGATTTGAATTTGAAATGATGTGTCCGACACGTTGCATTTAATGCGTGCAACTGGCTGCATCAAACCAGGAGGCAACACGTCATAAGCACTCGAGTTCATGGGGGAGTGGGCTGCCACACGAAAGGTCTCGTCGATCCTAAACCATCGATTGAATTTGAAAAGGTGTTTCCCCAGCCGTTGGATCATTACTCAGAAGGTATAAACATCTCACTTCGTTCAACATTCAATCCTTTCTGAAATCGTTGATATTCGAATCCCTAGCCTTCTCTCTAAAAATTCCCAAGTTCTCTCTGCAAATTTTCATTATGGCTGCTAATCCTGAATCTCCCGCACACTCACAACAATCTGACTCCCATACACACACTGATTCATCCGATTCCTCTACGGAATCTAAATCTGGATTCCCCATTGATCACTGTAAAATCTACAGATAAATTATAGCAACAGTGGTAAATAAATTTATAAAGAACCATAAGGTTATCGAATCCAGGGCAATTGTATAACGAAATTATCCTATGTACTAACTATGATCCTAAGATACATTGTTTGAGGAAATAGAAAATCAGGGTTTTGATTTGGAAAATAAAGGTGACAATACTGAAAATTAAAGAGATTTTGAAATCAAATATAAAGGAACACAAATTCTAGGGAAGAAATCTTATTATGGATAACATGTAAGAACCAATTAATTTAACAGGTGGAATACTGCAATAATGCTATATTTCCTTGGTTGGGCAAATATAACCTAGATTACTAATTAGTGACTATCTCCGTTCGGTCTCAAGAACACCAAATTAGTCAATCTGATAAGCAAATCAGTTCAATTCCTACAGTCTAATACATATCATTGGACAGTATAGAGTGTATCATGCATTCCTAATCACACTATCAATATTCACCTTTCGGTCCTTCTATCAATAGCTAGACATCTAAATTAATCATCACCGTTCGATCCTTAAATTAATCTAGAATTATAAAATAAACACAGGAATCATGAACCTAATTAATTAATCCTAACATGCATCCATAATAATATCAAACCCTAGAACCCTCTAGGGTTTCTAGCCACTCATCGCAGATAGAAATCCAAAAGAAAACATATTAAATTGCATAAAAGTAAAGAACTTACAATAAATATAAAGGGTTTCGTGTTTCCCAACTCTCAAAACTCTAAAACCTAAATTGCAGAATGAAAATATGATCAGAGGTCTGAAAAATATGAAAGGGTTGCTGAAAAAGTCGAATTTACTAAGCTATTTATAGAGGTGGATGTGTATCCTATCAAATCTAGGGCAAAAGATATGATATAATCCGAATTTGATCGAATTTCCGCGCCAACAGATTCACGTCGATCGACGTGAAACGTCCATATCGATCGACGTGAAATGTCCACGTCGATCGATGTTGATTCCACGTCGATCGATGTGGTCCTGTCTCACCCCCTTCTGCGCGGTCTCACGATCGATGCCAGGCTGCGTCGATCGATGCCGAGCTGTACTCCAAAATTTATTTATTTATTTATTTTATTTATTTTTATACTGCAAAACAACTGTTAGTGCAAAATAAAAGAAAAAATAATAGAAATTCGAAACAAAAACAAAAATTGAAAAGAAAAACATGTAAAAGGTTGGGTTAGCTCCCAACAAGTGCTTGATTTAACGTCGCAGCTCGACGATACCTCAAATCACCGTTAGTGAGGTTGGGTCCAGACTCGCTGACCTTTGGAATCCACAATGTAAACTTTACGGTCCTTGACAATGGTTGTGAGCTCAGAAAAAGGCAGCGTAGTAGACACTTTCACCCCTCTGTTTCCTCGCTCCCACTCAATAGCAGCTGCTTTCTTCAGTAGTGGAGATCTGATTGCACTCCACTTTCTTCTTGCTCTTGTCGATCACAAAGGTGATCTTCTCATCGTTTGCTTGGAGTGTGATCTTTCAACCTCGACAGTCAATGAGAGCGGCGCTAGTGTCGAGAAACTCACGCCCCAAGATCATGGGCATGTTCTCGTGCACCACAAAATCTACAGGAAAAATGAGATGGACCACGCGAATGAGCACATCCTCAAGTATACCTTTTGGGCAGGACACAGACCGGTCCGCCATCTGCAGGGTGATCGTCGTGGGCCTCATCTCTCCGATGTTGAGACGCTTGAAGATGGAGTACGACATCAGGTTGATACTGGCCCCAGTATCACATAGTACTCTCTCGAACGTGTGTCCCCCAATCTCAACCGGAATAGAGAAGCATCCAGGATCGCTTCTCTTGATGGGCACCTGCTTTTGCAGTAGCAGGCTGCACTGCTCGTGGATCTTCACTGTCTTGTTCTCCACGAATTGCTTGTTCCCACTCATCAATTTCTGGAGGTACTTCATGTACCCCGGGATCTCATTCAGTGCTTCAATCAGCGGGATGTTGATGCTGACCTTCTTCAGATTCTCCACAAATCTGGAGAACTTTGAGTCCTCTTTCTACTTCGTGAACCGCTGTGGGAATGGCATAGGAGGGGGTTGATCATCAGACTGCCTCAGCATTTTGCCTGGACTGGGCTTCGGCCTGGATCAACGCAGGGTTGTGCCGATCGACGTGGCTCTATCTTCTGCGTCGATCGAAACAGGAGGTGCATCGATCGATGTGGCTCTATCTTCGATGTCAATCGACGCGGGAGGTGCATTGATCAACGTGGATCCTTCTCCTGCGCAATTTTGCTCCTTTTTGCCTAAAAAATCATTCATAACCATCTCGGGACTCTTGTAGCTCATCCCAGACCTCAAAGTAATGGCATTCACTGAATTTTCCTTTGCCGGGTTCACCTCTGTTGTACTTGGAAGCTGTCCCGGCTTATGCTGATTGCTGAGAGTAGTGGCGATTTGGCTCAGTTGGGTATGCAACATCTGAAGATGTTTCGTGATCAGCTGCATGTGGTTGGCCATCCCCTTCACCTCGGTTTCTACTTTCCCAAACCGATTGTCAGAGCTCTTGATGAATTTCTCGAGCGTCTCCTCCAGCGCAGACTTCTTCCTTTTCACGATCTCTCCTCCAGTACCTACATCAAAACCAGGTGGAGGGTGTTCTACTGCAGAAGGGTTAGAATATGAAAAACTAGGGTGAGTTCGCCCATGCTTATAATGATACCCCTGATTTCCTACTCGGTAGTTATTCTTATAACCACCTCCAATATAGTTCACCTCCGCTCCAGCAGCTCCAGATGAACTGCTCGCCCCCCGGGTACTATGGCCATGCTTGGCTCTGCAGCAGCAGTAGTTGTGGCTTTTGCTGCTTCTAAATTTGCAATGTCTTCCCGAAGCTTTTTAACTTCAGCAGCCACGTCGAATTCTGGCTTTGTCTCGACTACTTTGACTGGTAGCTACCTCTCGGTCGGCCACTGATGGATGTTCAGAGCAATATCCGCCAGGAGTCTCATTCCCTCAGCTCCACTTTTCTTCATTAGGATTCCACCGGCAGATGCATCAACCAACTCCTTCATGTGTGGAGTCAGCCCTTCGTAGAAATGACAAACCTGCATCTCTAAATCAATCCCATGCCCAAGACAGAGCCGCAGGAGCTCCTTGTACCTCTTCCAGACCTCATGTAGTGATTCATCATACATCTGTTTAAAATGAGTGATAGCAGCTTTCCTCTTCAGCAGTAGGCTCGGCGGGAAGTAGTTGGTGAGGAATTCTGATCGAAGCTCCTCCCATGTCCCTATCAAACTATTATCCAGTCCAGCAAACCAAGACCGTGCCTCGTCTCTGAGTGAGAACGAGAACAGTCTCATTCTAATTACATCTTGGGTTACTCCGTTCTGCTTCACAGTGTCACACACCTCAATGAACTGGTTGAGGTGGGCATATGGATCTTCTACAGCTCTCCACGCAAATCGATTTTGCTACACCATCTGAATAGGGCCTGTGCGTAGCTCAAAATTGTTGGCATCGATGCAAACTCCGAATCCGGCCTCCGATTGCCGTGGAAGAAATTGACGCAGTAGAATTTTGATGTCGATCTACGCGTGTATGCATCCATTGACACCGAGTACAGAAACAAAAACTCACACACGCTCACGTAAAGAAAAATAAAACTCAATCCAGCAAATCCTAGAAAGAACTAGTCAAAAGATAAAATCTAACAATTCCCCGGCAACCGCGCCAATTTGATCACTGTAAAATCTACAGATAAATTATAGCAACAATAGCAAATAAATTTATAAGAACCCTAAGGTTATCGAATCCAGGGGATTGTATAATGAAATTATCCTATTTACTAACTATGATCCTAAGATTCAATGTTTGAGGAAACAGAAAATCAGGGTTTTGATTTGGAAAATAAAGATGACAATACTAAAAATTAAAGAGGTTTTGAAAAAAAATTTAAAGGAACACAAATTCTAGGGAAGAAATCTTATTATGGATAATATGTAAGAACCAATTAATTTAACAGGTGGAATACTGCAATAATGCTATATTTCCTTGGTTGGGAAAATATAACCTAGATTACAAATTAGTGACTATCTCCGTTGGGTCTCAAGAACACCAAATTAGTCAATCTGATAAGCAATCAGTTCAATTCCTACAGTCTAATACATCTCATTGGACAGTATAGAGTGTATCATGCATTCCTAATCCCACTATCAATATTCACCTTTCGGTCCTTCTATCAATAGCTAGACATCAAAATTAATCGTCGCCTTTCGGTCCTTAAATTAATCTAGAATTATAAAATAAACACAGGAATCATGAACCTAATTAATTAATCCTAACATGCATCCATAATAATATCAAACTCTAGAACCATCTAGGGTTTCTAGCCACTCATCGCAGATAGAAATCCAAAACAAAACATATTAAATTGCATAAAAGTAAAAAACTTATAATAAAAATAAAGGGTTTCGTGTTTCCCAACTCTCAATACTCTAAAAACTAAATTGCAGAATGAAAATATGATCAGAGGTCTGAAAAATATAAAAGGGTTGCTGAAAAAGTTAAATTTACTAGGCTATTTATAGAGGTGGATGTGTATCCTATCAAATCTAGGGCTAAAGATATGATATAATCCGAGTTTGATCGAATTTCTGCGCCAGTAGATTCTCGTCGATCGATGTGGATTCCACGTCAATCGATGTAGTCCTGTCTCGCCCCCTTCTGCGCGGTCTCACGGTTTTGGCCAAAACATACACTCCCGAACTCCGATTGACCCAATTCTAGTTGCGTTGGAAAGTTAACTGGTAGCTCTATCCATTTCTATGTGCCAATAGCCCGAATTCCTTGTGTGGAGGAACGCTTCACTGCTACTCTTGCAGGTCACTGCTTTCGGAACGGTTTTCCAGTGAATTTGGCCTATAACCTGTAGAAACACACCAAAGCACGCATAATACCACCCAATATAGACTCATGCATAATATATATTTATAAACTCAATAAAACTACGTAGAATAGTGGAAAATAATATCGATAAGTGAGTAAAATAACGAGCTTATCACACATTCAATCCCTAAATATTTATGTGACCTTGCATGAGCGTTGCGCACCGGAGTATACAGGGATAGTGAAGAAAGAAGTTGTTGAAGATGACATTCCCTACGGTTAATTGGTCGCTTTAGCCAAAAAGAAGGAACAATCCGGCTTATCCAGAAACCAGAGGAGGGCGACGCAAATCATGATGGACCGCATTTTGTACACTCCTCTCACCGCATTCAAATTCCCAGAATGGATCATGGAAGCCCTGACGAAGGCAGGGGTACTTCCTTACTTGTCAGCATAGCCATTGTGGTTCCACCCAAACATGGTTTCTTAGTTCTATGCATGAGCTGTGGTGGATGAGGCAACCCAGGAGTCCTTCAAGACTTCGGTCTTTGGAACAATTTTGTAGGTGAATGCAGATATTATGGCTACTAAGTTTGAGCTACCCAACATAGGTGAGCGTATTGCTTCGTACAAATTGAATGATTTCGCCGAAATGGAGAAGAGATGGAAAGCATGGAAGAAACCAGAGTTGGTGAAGGATCAAATGGGAATGTCGATCATATTTAAAGTTGCCACTCCGATCAACCAATTCCAAGATGAGTACAAGACTCTTGCTCAGTTGGTGATTAAGATGTTCTAGTGTGATGCTGGTTCATACTCAGAATTATCTGCCAAGAAGTATGCGGTGATGATGGCGTTGGTGGATAGAGTGGAAGGTAATTGGGCAGAGTTCTTCTATCGGCGCTGGTTGGAGCACGCCAGGAAGAATCTAAGGATCAAGGAACATGGTGTATTCACATCCAATGTGAATTTTGGTTTGAAGATTAGCAAGTTTATTGAAATGTTTTTTCATAAAAAGAGGTTTGATGAAGGAGAGAAGCTCCTTCCGACCGACTTTATTCCAATGACAAAGAATGTAACAACTCCGGTTGATCCCACTAGACCGATTATTCTAAAGGGTAAGACAAATGTTGATACGAAGGTTCCTACATCTCCTGAAGAGCCCCATGCGAGCGAGTTAGCATTCCCGATATTAGAACAGGCGATTGCTATGACTCCGGAGGAGATAGCAGCGGCTCAGAAGGCTGCTGAGATAGAGAAGTGATTTCAGCACTTGGAAGATATTTAGAAGCTTGGAAATCTGCCCGTTGAGCAGATTGAGGAAATCATGGCGAAGAAGCAAGAAGAACTACAAATTATAGCTTTGGGTCAGATTGCGGTGGCAATTCCCAAATGAAAAAGATCAGGTGTTGCATCTCCAGAGAAGAAGAGGATGCGCACACGGCTGGTCAAGTCTGCTGAAAAAGAGAAAGCTGAGAAGGAAGCAGTGGAGAAGGAGGCTGCTAAGAAGAAAGCTGAGGCCACTCCTCTCTTGAAAAAACCTCTTGAAGAAAGATTGAAAGGCTTGAGGAAGAGGAAAGCTCAGAAAAAGGAGCAGGAGATAAAGAAGCACAAGAAAGAGATAGAGAGACTTACCTTCGAAGCAAGGGATAAGAACTTCGAGCAAGCCAAGCAGCTTGCTGAAGAACGTGCTGCTAAAAAGGCGGCTGCTGATCAGCAAGCAGCCAAGAAAGCTGCTGCATTGATAGCAAGAGCAGCTGAAGACGCACGAAGGCTAGCAGTTGATGCTACTAAGAAAGGAAAGGAGAAGGCTAGCAGTTGATGCTGCTAAGAGGGCTAGCACTTGAGCAGGAAGCTATGACAGATCAAGACCTAGAGAGGCGACTGGAGACCGGAGCTTTTAATGCTCCAGACCATCCTCAAGGAGGAGTGCTGATAAAGGAGCTTGCTGTTGAGCAAGAAGATGACAACAGTGATGAGGAGATGGTATTCGATGAAGCCTCTGGGTCGGGAAGGAATGTTGAGCTCAATGCAAGTACATCTGCTGGAACTGCAGACACAACTGTTGAGGGACCTAGCATGGAGACGCCTGTTGAGGCGAGGCCCAGCACAGAGGATAATGCTGAAGAGAGACCGAGAAGTGGAGGAGCAGAGGGCACCAATGCTGAGGAAGGTCCTAGCACCGATATTCCCTCCTCTGCTGAAGCTGAACAAAACGAAGGCTTCCTGATCGCTAAATTATTTTACTTGCGACTTAGCAAAGCTAATAATATAGCGGAAAATAAAATTATTGAATCCTAGGGGAAAGAAGTAACGAAAAACCTTAAGTACTAAAACATAAGTTCTCGAACTTACTGGTTAGGAAAGATCAAATTGTTGGGTTTTGGTTGTTTTGAAAATCGTAATACTTGCAAGTAAAAAGTAAACAGGAAATTAAAATACTTTTGATGAAAGATTATGAGAAGTACAGATTCTAGGGATATCTACTTATCAAGTATGACATGGGTGAATGAATTGATTAATTCCTAATTTAATTCCTCTTCGTAGTGAAACATCAGAAAAATATTATGAACTTCTTTGTTGGATAATTCCTAAAGTAGATTACTCAATTATCTATCTCCGCTTGGTCTCAAGATAAATTAACTAACACCAAAGATCTACAGATTTATTCCTACAATCAATCTCCTTCTGTTATGACAAGAAATCAAATTATATTGTGAAAATATCTTTCCATTGAAAACTATTACAGTTACGTCTCAAGTAATCAACTAATTAATCCTAAGATGTGGCCAGCAAACTCAAGATTATTAATAAGTACAGATTTCACAAACTACGAAGGGAAAGGAAAAATAATTCAATTAATCAAACATGCATACAAGGATAATTCGAACCCTAGAATCTGAGAAGGAAGTTAGTTACACATATTCATGGCAATATTCATCATAGAAAAATAAAACCTGAATTGCATAAAAACTTGGGTCTGAATGTCTTCCCACAAAAATCTGTCTTCAAACATAAAACTCAATTGGTGCTTGGAATCTCTCAAAATCTGAAATCTGGGATGAAGCCCACAAAAATCAAAATTACTGGGATATATATAGAGGTGGAGGTGTATCATATCAAATCTAGGACTAAAGATATGAAAAAACTCGAATTCAGTCAATTTCCCACGCCAG